>JAUZNJ010087947.1:0-22895 GCA_034780135.1 Jordanella pulchra
TTTTTATTTAGATCTATCGTAGGTAGATGCCGCTTTGTATTCATTGTGTTACATGAAGAAACAAGATTGGATTACTGGCTCTTTGAAGGGATATTGGTCATGTTGATTTGTTTCTTTCAGAGATAAAATCAGTCTAATTTTCAGCTGTTTTTTGAAGGAACTCAGACAAGGATAGTAAAAGCAACCATTCATACTATTCATAAATATACTGTTTTTGGTCTGTAGAAGAAGCTAGAGTATCATGAAAAAAAACCCACAGATGCACAAGGATAACATGAAGACTCCATTTAGAAAGAACCAAGGTTTTAACCAGAGACCTTGAGAGGCAGAGCAGCCTTATCTTGGCTTTAAATTAGATTTGTTGTGCTGGATTATATTACACTTTGCTTTATTGTTTTTGTCTTCTAGATGCATCTAAGAGCTGCTACAATTTCTCTGAATGAAAAATACCACAAGAGTGCAATAATTGTTATTTTCTAACTTTGACTCTCTCTTTTTAGTTGACCCAAGCAATCTTTATAGTTCTTTTGTTAACGTTGTGTGTGTTTACATCTCCTTCATGAGATTTATTTTTTTCATACCTGCATGAAGTTGTGCATAAAAAGATAGAGCTTTGCAATACAATCAAGATGTGGTCACTTTGCAGCATGATCCTCTCACTATGCTAGGATGTCACCATGGATATTTTGGGGCTTTTTTAACTCTGTATTATTTTCTATCCACAAACTTAACTTAGATAAACACTTTTTAGTTTCACATATCCAGCATCATTAAATTGGATGCAGATCAAGGATAGCCTTGTGTTCATAAAGCTCCCTTTGGCAAAGCCAATCTTTTCAACACAATTAAGCAACCAGATCATCACTCTGCTTGCTTATGGTACTGGACAGGGCAAGTAAGAAAAAAAATGCATTCTCGATAGTAGTTCACTTGCACTCGAAAAGTCTCTAATTTTCCTAAATTTTTTTGTAAACATTAATCTGATTTTGTATTTTGTATATTGGCTTTACTCATTTCATTTATTTGGATTTTTCCATGAAGTCATAAAAAGTATAATATTGTTTTGTATATGTTGCTGTTAAACAATTCAAATACTTGCCTGTGAAGCAATGACATCACAGAGACTTTCTCAATTTGTTTACAAGCATACAATAGTAACCATAGTGTATTAAAATTTAGGAATTTAAAGAAATACATTTAATAAATACTTGTGTTATATTTTAACAACAATCAGATATAAATAATTGTGGTAATCCTAACTGGCCTAATTCAGAGAGGCTTTACTCTGATTTAATGTCCCACAGTAGAATTGAAAGGTAATGTGTGTCTTTATTTTAAGTGGTCAATGCAAATATCTGGTCTCATTTTTTAACATGGAAAATGAATGGATTGAAAATAAATCAGTGGTTATCACAAAATAATTAGTGGAAATCATTTTCTCATAGAAAATGTGTAATAAAATGAATGCAGTGCTGGATGTAAGTGTAGTAGTTTAGCTGACCTTACTTGGCACAGCTCCAGTGGTGGTGCACAAAAGTAGGATCCTAACTCTACTGCATTATTAAACCCTTTCCTTTTATCTTTCTTCCATCCTTCTCATCTCTTGGAAACAACGGCTCTTTCTCAGCTTTGCTCCTGCATGTTTTCCCCTTTCTACCTCCTATTTTATTGTAAAGTCTGAATTTCAGCTTCTTCTCATTGTTCTTGGTCTTTTGACTATCATTTTTTATTTAGTCTTCTATGTCAAATCGCTTCTCTTTCCCTGAGTTACGTAAGAATCTGAGCATATTTAAGACAAAGAGATAAGTCAGTAATAAAAGAATTACATGTAAACAATAGAAAATGTAAAAAAAAAAGAAAATTTGTATGCAAAAGATATACTGAAAAGAAAAACCATTATCGCTTGACAAAACTACAGGACTTTTTGCTGAAAGTGTTATCTATTCTTGCTCCCTTCTTGTTATCAAAACAGTCTTAAACACTTAAAGTTTGTACAAATATCCTCAATACAAAGTAGTATTTCATCTGACATCTTCAGAAACTTGTAGCAGTTTGAGAAATGTTGGACTCTGCCTATGTTTAAAGACCTTCCCTTACTGATAAAATGACCAAACAACCTAGAAAACACAATTTCTTTGTTAATTTGCATTTTATCTTTTACTTCTGGAAATTTTGTTCTTTTAATCCCTTGTATGTGTATATGGATGCTCCTGTGAGGAAAGACTAAGAGCCAAACCTGAACGTAAAAAGAAACAGAGTCTGAGACGGATAAATAGATTAGAAATGAGATTGATGTTAGAGTGATGGAGGTGGGGGAAGACAAGTAAAGAGAAATGGAGGAGAACAAGATTGTAACCAGATCTTTATCAGTTACTCAAGAGGCTTGTTTTTCACTAAAACATCTAGACTTATATCGTCCTCCTTTGTACTTTGTATTTGACTGACTGTATTTTCAATAATCCTACAGTCATTTCTCATTCTCCTCTCTCAGATGGCAAGTCAATTATAATTTTTAATTTTTATTTAATAAAAATAACATACCGGTAGTAAAAATAGTAAAAAAACTTCAACCAAATAAGAGTATTTGTAATTGCTGTTGTTTATTTTTAAATGATGCACTTGTCATTGTTAAAATTTAGCATAATTAAATTGCATTGTAAAGCAATAGTCATCTAATACTAGCAACAGAGAGTTCTAGAGACTTAATTAATTCATCCTTAAGATGTCCTTAAAAAACATTTTTTTCCTGTTTCCAAAATTATATCAGCCCGCCCTAAAAAATCTCCTTTAAACAAATCCTCTTCGAAAAGTACTTTGGTCAAAACTATTTATTTTAATATTTATAATAATTAAGATTTTTTTTAATCTATTTGAAGCCTAGTTTCTATATTGCACAGACACAAATATAGGAAGCTATTTTTGGAATAAAACATTTTAACTACTATTTAATTGTTATTATTTCCATGTCCTTATATGGCGCAATGATTTATACCATCATAGGTTTTGATGCATTATTGCTATTAGTAGTATTAGATTAGTAGTAGTAGTGGTAGCAGTACTAGTATTGTGTATCTTAATGTCCTGAAGACAAAATGTATTTTTCTATTATTTGTTGTAAAAGTAATATATAATAATATGAATTATTTACTTATAAAAAAGCTTGCATAGAAAAAAAAACATTTTCGTATATTCTAACCCTTTAAAGAACTGTATGCTTATATTGCTTGATAGAATTTATTGAAAAGAAGGAATGTGACAAAATAATGATATAAAATACATTTGGCTAAGTATTTCATAATTCACATTGTTCCCTTTCATACTGAAATAATTTTTAGTAACTTTGGTGTTTATGCATCTTGTTTTTGTATTGTTGGATTAAAGAGGAATTGCAGAGTTTTCTAATGATACTGCCACCTGTGGCCAAAACACAGAACTGCAACACTCTTTTGCTTGTTCTTGTAGCTCACGCTCATACTTAACAAGGTTATTTCTCTTACTTTTTTCACCTTCCCTGGAGTTGTCATTGTCATTGTCTGAATTGAGCTGGATGGTGGTCACTTCTTAGTAACAACAAAATCCATCTTGAATATAACGTTTCGATTGTTTACTATATCGGACGCCTTTAACTTCCGGCCCAGAGTAAATTCAGGAAAATGGGCTACAGGGTTATAGATGCATTGGTGCTGAACTAGGTGTCAGTCTGCTCATCAAACCATGTTCTAGTTGTAAAGGCTCAAATAAAAATATATTTTTCATTAAAACGTACATGATGTCTCTTTAAAGTCCTATGGTGATACCTTTCCTTCTTTAAACAAGTACATTTTAAAAAACAACTGTGGTGTAAAATATAGATAACAAATATACATTTTTGGGGGGGCATGTTTAACTTTTTACATGCTATAATGTTTAAGTAACCCCCCTATGTTTTTTTAAACAAACTAAATAAATACCATAATTTCAGGCATATCTTATCTAAATAGTAGGGCCCCTTGTTCAAGCTTAAGGTTGAGTAATTACGCAGTAGCAACTCATGAACATACATAAAAAAAAAAAAATCTAATCCAAAATCCTAATCCTAATCTCAAAATAAGATGTGAGATTGCAGATACATTTGGAATAACATTTGGCCCTTTTATAAACATTGTTGAATGAATTTTGTTTTTTATATTTACCAAATCATTTAATCGTTAGTTGTTTAAAATGCCAATTCAAATATAGAATGCAAATATTTTTCTCATTTGTTCAACATTAAACTCATGGAAAACCATTATCACTTAATTGTGCATATAGTATATTTGTGCAATAGAACATTCCTGTTATCTCTGTGTGTGTCTATCTGTCCCAAAAACTAAAATGGCACAGAAAGTTGAGTGGTGCATGTTTGTAAAAATCATTGTGGCCTCTCATTATTGCATGTGCACACATTTGTTTATGTGTGGGTTTGGAGAACAGCACTCTCCCACACTGACCTTTGCCAAGAAGAAGATGCATTTCTGAATTAATACTGTTTTGCAAATTGTTGATAGTATAGATTTTCTCTCGTTGCCCTCTATGCACAATATCTCACAATATTTACCATTTCGAATCCTGTTCACAGGAATATGATTTGGATAAACTTCACAGAACATCATAAAAAATTTAACTATGTCAAAAAAACAAAAAAAAAACAGTATTTCTGTAATTTTCCTCTAGTATACATAGGGTGTTTGGCTTGCTAGCCTGAATCCTAAATTTTTTTTAAGAGGCCTCATTACAGAATCAAAGCTTGGACCCTTTAAAGCCAAATGTATCAAATTGAATACATGAATTTTTGAGACCTCTGTATCATCAGTGGGATATTTACGCTCTTAAAAACCCAACTTGATAAATCAGAAATATGTAGGGAACAAAACATGTATAAAAGATTATAGAAATGCCTAATGTAAAAAAAAATTTATGAAAATAATGATCAAATTTAACTTATACAAAGTTTATGTTTTTTCTTTAAATCTTTTTCATAGAATTCAGTGGCAACTCATAGAATTCAATGACAACTCTTATATTTAAAAAAATTAGAATTTTCTGTCAATTATTTCATGGTTTCGGGCTTTAAAGGGTTTAAACCAATTGCACCCACACTAACTCGTGGGGCCTAATGTATAAAGCACATCTGGACACATAAAACATGGTGCAATGTTTGCCTTTGCCTGAACGTGTGCGGCAGTCCCCACAAAATTTTGAGAATGAGAGTTTGCATCAGTCACCCAAACTTATTTAAACCACAATTACCAGCTAAAACAACAAATTCAAATGGTGATGAAACTGGTGAGGAAGCCATCCACAAGAAGCAACAGAGCAAACAAAACTTTTTAAGTAATCTTAAATACTTCAGTGTTTGCAGCAAGATGCTGCATATTTTCTATCAGTCTGTTGTAGACGGTGCAGTGGGATCTCTTCTGTCATGATCTGCTGGGGTAACAGCATTAGAGCAAATTTAAAAAGTACTCAAAAAGTACTCAACAAGCTAATAAAGATGACTGGCTCTGTTCCAGGAACTCCTCTAGAATCCCTGAAAATGATTACAGAAAGAAAAGTTCTTCATTAAATGAAAAACATTTGGGCATACGATGAGTATCCTCTTTAGAGGACTATAAAACAAGAAAAACAACAGTATTTTTAGTGCAATCTTTTCCTTCTACATCTACCAACACATAGACTAACTCCTTGAACAGACTACTAACTTTCACTACTGGCAGAAATATAGAACCACATTAAAACAAGAACCATACATTAAAATGGGCGTACATCAAGAGTTATCCAACATTACACTACTCTTCGAAAATAAACATTTACTTAAGTTTCAAACTCTGAAAATTCAAAACGACATCACAACTACGTTACAAGATATGGCAACCTATAAAATGCACCGCAGTTATACTTTTAATTTATAGATCGTATTACCAGGCCTATTTATTATATAAAACGTTTAAATCATTTATTAATGAATCCATCAACTGTATGTTACCTGGGTGTCTATCTGAGAATTACTCAACTAAATCTGTGAATTAGTTAAACAACAGGACCAAATATACTGTTTGTTTTTAGATCCAGCAGCATCAACAAGAACAAATCTAATTCTCTGGAAAATACGATTTAGGCTTATATTTGACATTACCATAGTGACCGACATTTTTAAAAAAAATCATGCCTCTTGATTTCCTCCCTTCTTTTCTCATTTATTTTCTTAGTTCTGAGAGATCTCTCTTTTTCCTGTCATCCTCTTTTCCCTCCTCCATCTCTGTCCTCCACCGTTGTCCTCTGTCACTCCTGCTATACTTCAATCTCCTTGAGCTTGTTAACCATCATAAAAGCGAGCCTATTTGTATTACAAGCAATCTAATGAAAAAGCATGATTAAAAAATAGTATCCTTTTCGTGTTAAAAATTTGTGCTCATTGAAAAAGTGGTGATAACTTACTTACTTTCTTACATTTACACAGTTTCCTCCAGCTAATAACCTCAGTGAAGCACAGAGCTGCTAATAGCTCCACCTATCAATGGAGACCAAACCACTCTGTTGAATGGGGAAGGGGAAAATTTAAATCACTTTAATTATGCTTTCATTTAATATTACTAGGTTAATATGTCCAAGAAATGTGTTTATGTTAACCATGTCTCCCTCCCAGATTTACCACCTTCATGTAAAACAGTAATTAAATGATTCAAACCTCTGTGAACCAACTAATGGTAGCTTTTGATAACTGGTATGTGCATCACAATCTGTATATGTCTACCCTTTAACAACATTTTTAGGTGCCTGATGCCATTCTGAAGTGCCAGCGTGCAGGTATTACAGTGCGTATGGTGACAGGCGACAACATAAACACAGCCAGAGCCATAGCCATCAAGTGTGGAATCATCCATCCTGGAGAGGATTTCCTCTGCATCGATGGGAAAGAGTTCAACAGACGGATCCGTAATGAGAAAGGAGAGGTACAGGAGATGTTGTCACGTTAACCTTGAGGCAGAGAATAGGGGGCATGCTTGAAATTTATTGAGAAATCATCTAAATTGCAACCAGTTCTCTTTATTTTCAAATATTTTTGTTTTTTAATATTTCTGTGTCGTCATGAAACTTGTGTGTGGATGTGTGTGTGTTTAGGTGGAACAGGAGCGTATTGACAAGGTGTGGCCTAAACTTAGAGTCCTGGCCAGATCATCCCCAACAGACAAACACACACTCGTCAAAGGTAAGTTAGTGGCATCTCTTTTAATCTCTTTTTAATATTAAAATAGGTTTTGTGATTGTTTTTGTTTTTCTCTTTTCTCTTCTCAAACGAATAATCATCAAGTCATTTCTTATAGATTCATATTTGGGTGTCATATGGATTGATTGAAGTGTGCTGCATGCTCTGTTCTATTTGTTTTGACAGGAATTATTGACAGCACTATGGCTGATCAGAGGCAGGTGGTTGCTGTGACAGGAGATGGCACAAATGATGGACCTGCTTTAAAGAAAGCTGATGTGGGGTTTGCAATGGTAATCAACCTCGCATTGGACCATTTCTTTTTTGGTTTATATTTTTCTTTAAATGTCATGAATGCATTGAGCCTGAACATCTAATGTATTTCCACTCAATAACTCTACGTCCATATTTGCTGCTTCAGAGCGCCCCCTACCTGTTGAATAGTCACAAAAGTTAGAATTTCTTAGCTTTCTTTACTAAGTATTTGTTTTTTACAGGTCCACCTTAACAAATTAGAGAATTAGACATATTACACACATATCGATTTGTGTCAGCTGTTAATGTTCTTATTTTGATCTTATTTTGATAATTATGACATAGAGTTGATGAAACTCCAAATTCAATTACCTAGATACTTAGAATGTAACATAAAACTAAGAAAAAAAATCGACCTCTAAAACACCAATAATTTCCAATTAAAAGTATATCCATACAAAGGATAGTATATACTCTTGGTACTTGGTTGGGGCACCCTTTGCATAAGTTACTTCATTAGCATAGTAGCTTAGTGAGTTGACGGTTGTCTTTCTGTTCAGCAGTGGCTTAACAAAAGAATCAGTGTAGTCCTATTCCATGTCCTGGACATGTCCATGTGCTGTGGCTCCTTGTGCATTGATTTAAAACACATTCCAAACCTTGTGAATCTTTCCCAAATGTTGCAGTGGGTTTTGATTGAGGATTCTCTCATGGATGCAGTTTTATCTGTTGCTAGTGCATCATTTGCTTTCCACGCTTCTACAATTATGTTTGGGTCGAAAAACACTGTAAAAAAACAGCTTCTTCAACACTTATCTTCTGTAGGTTTGGTGACATGTATCTTTAGTTTTACTTTTTAGATTGAACAAAAAAAAATGATAATATTGACTATTAAAATTCACACAGTTTTCAGGTTCAGTATGTAAACAAAATGAATAATTTCAAAGTTCAGTTTGTACTTGTAGACAACTTATCGGTATGTTTCAAACATTACTTCTGAATAACGTTTAAGTTTTAATGATAACCCTAGACATTAGTTTTTTACTTTGTCTCACCTGTTCTTTAATAAACTTGAGCCCAAAGAGGACAACAACATTTATGGATTTTGCTACTCACCGTTTCTCACTTTGTAGCTAAGAACCAGATTTCAAAGTCTAAACTTTCTTTTCTAAATCATCACTAATGAACTCAAAATAGGTATGTTATGTCATTAAACTATTTTGAAGAGGCTCTGCATTTTATTATGTGTTTTTTATCATCAAATATTGTTCACCCAATTTCTTCTAGAAACAATTTTCCATTTATGGAGAATATCGATGAACATCTTAAAATTTTTGCTTCATTTCTATATTTTATTTTTACTCTTTCAGGGTATTGCTGGAACAGATGTGGCTAAGGAAGCGTCAGACATTATTCTCACCGATGATAACTTCAGCAGCATCGTGAAGGCAGTTATGTGGGGGCGGAACGTATATGACAGCATTTCCAAGTTTCTTCAATTCCAGCTTACGGTCAATGTTGTTGCTGTCATAGTCGCTTTCACTGGAGCCTGCATCACACAGGTAAGAAGCATTAAACAGAGGTATTAACATTATCATGTAACAGTAGTGTAACATGGATTTCCATTTTTAGTTAAGATAGAATTGTTGTTTTTTAATCTATAGTTTTAAAAATAGGAAGTAGAGTTATCAAATAAAAGCAAAATGCTATTTGTGTTAGAATAAAGGTAAAACTGTACAGTAGTGTGAACAGCTTTACAGCGTCCACTATGTTTCCAGTTGTGTTGGCGTTTTTCCTTTATGAGGGGTAATTTGTGTTTGATTTCCCCAGGACTCTCCACTTAAAGCAGTGCAGATGTTGTGGGTTAACCTGATAATGGATACTTTTGCATCTCTGGCCCTGGCGACGGAGCCTCCCACAGAGTCTTTACTAAAGAGAAAACCATATGGTCGCAATAAGCCTCTTATCTCCAGCACTATGACTAAGAACATCCTGGGACATGCAGTCTATCAGCTCATTATCATCTTCACACTTCTGTTTATTGGTTTGTTCCTAAAAATAATGTACTACAATAAATAAAAGACAATATCAAAGAGTTGATTTTTTTTGTTCTGTATTCCCACCAGGTGAGAAAATCTTTGACATTGACAGTGGTCGCAATGCTCCTCTCCACTCTCCTCCATCTGAGCACTACACCATCATCTTCAACACCTTCGTCATGATGCAGCTGTTTAATGAGATAAATGCCCGTAAAATACACGGAGAGAGGAATGTGTTTGACGGGATCTTCAAGAACCCAATTTTCTGCTCCATCGTTTTTGGCACATTTGCTGTACAGGTAAACAACTGCAGATGTTTTGGTTTTATTAGTTTGTGTGACTTATTGATCAAACTGTTCTGTAAATCACACTGTGGATATTTCGCATGCACTACACATAGCTGTAATTTTTTTCTGTTTAATAAGTAAAAGTAATTTTATCTGTCTTACCTTGGACTTTTCTGTTCAGATTGTGATTGTGCAGTTTGGAGGCAAGCCTTTCAGCTGTCAGCCTCTTGACCTTGAAAAGTGGATGTGGTGTGTTTTCCTGGGGATGGGAGAACTGGTCTGGGGACAGGTACCTCAAATTAAACTTTGTCTTTTTTTCATGGACTTCTTTGTGTGATTTCTTTTGCATTGTAACTGCATGTGTTCTACTTTTTTTTTATTTTATTTTTTTTTGCTTAGGTGATTGCTTCCATACCCAACAGCAACCTACGCTTCCTGCGTCGGGCGGGCCAGTTGACTCAGAAAGATGAGCTACCAGAGGAGGACGTGAACGAGGAGAACGAGGAGATTGACCATGCAGAGAGAGAGTTACGGAGAGGTCAAATCCTTTGGTTCCGAGGTCTGAACCGCATTCAGACTCAGGTAAGAATTTTGTCTCACGTTAAGATTCTATTAGACATATGGGGAGAAAAACATTAAAACCTCCAGGCATTGATTTTCCTTTTACTTTATCATTTTTCCTGGCACCTGTTTTCAGAAACAGATGTGCTGATCATTTTTGTGTTTATGTGATAGAATTAGTATATCCATTAACTGCTTGAGATTCTCATTATTAAAAATCATTTTGGTTTCAATTTTTTGCATGATATTTAAGACATTCATGTCACAATGTTAAAGTCATTTTTCTTTCAAGATGATAAATTTAGGAACATGAAGATCTGACTTTTCCTGGATGGATGGAAAACCTGTGGATCATCAGCAGCACAGAAATTAATCATACTGTTGCCACTGTGTTGAGCTCTGAACACCGGTATCACTGTGAAAGTTAACACAATTTTGCCTTCATGTTGAACTTGATTTCATTTGTAATGTGTCACTAGTGGTCCTGTGTGAAGCTATCCCACAGCATTCTATGGTATTCAAAAGAGCTGATCTTTATATCGGAAAACACAGTTGATGCCTTTAGACTTAAGATAGCCCTCTAAGTAATAGAAATGAAATTATTCCAGTTTAATTTGATCAGGTGTTCTTTGACAGTAAATTGTTTTAGATGTGACTTCTTTTTCACTTTTTTATGTCAAGTCCTTGTTCATGAACATGAAAAGAAACTTGGAAAATTATAGAAATGCACAAATTGAAGACAAAATAAAGGATGCTGGGCTTTAAAGGTTGATCTGCAGATAATGTCCACATGATTACCATGGGTCTTTCAGATCCTTAAAAGGCCCCAGAACGTTTTTGAAAACAGCCATTTAATGACCCTACCTTGAAGTCATTGAGTCAGTATGTAATGCAATGCATAGAAAAAGTGAATTACAGGACGCATGGCTTAACAAAGAAAAATGTGCTAATTAGTTTTCAAATAATCCCAAAAATGAAGTCTACAAGGTGCAGAGCCTGTTGCAAACTCTTTAAAGACATGGTTAAAGCTGAATTGCCATGCTACGCAAGCACATCATAAAAATTTACTTATGAAATCAGAATCACGTATGTAATTTCTTTGCTTTACTACCTAATTTGCCAAGAATTTGTTATATAATTAATAACAGTCCTGATGTATGATGATAGCTCCTTAGTGTTTTGCATTCTTTTGCTCCTTGTGGTCTCAGATATGATTAGCGTACAGTTAACTTACCTTTCAGTGGTTGAGAAAGACCAAACGTTGCACTGAGATTTTGTTTAGTTGATAATCACAGTTAGAGCTGGACAATATTTCAATATCAATATATATTGCGATATTGTTTAATTCAATAATCATGATATGACTTTTACACATATTTTCAATATTTCAATATACATCACAGTCAATTAACATAGCATTTGTCAATGACGGATGTTTCAGGTTTTCATGTAGTTTTATGAATTTTTGTTTTGCAAAGCTAATGTTTATTAAATGTTATGTTGGAGGATTTTTATAATCATTGCAAAATATCAGTCTTAAGTTTGTATAGTCATCAGTTGTAGGCATTCTTCGCTGTCTTTCTTAGGCCTTTATTTTTCCTACATCGATATTGAAATTATATTGTGTCGACCGAAATTAAGAAATATATTGTGATATAAATTTTGGACATATCGTCCAGCCCTAATCACAGTATCATACTAGTGCCTTAGCCTCTTAAGTTTAAGTGAATCTTCCCTAATAAAGATTTGAAACTGTAAGTGTTGAGAATGCCCATTCGTTTCTTTACAGCCCCTCTGCATTGTACTTTTCAAGTACTGCGTTTTGGACAAAAATGTCACATCTCTGCTTCTTTCTGTATGTCTGCTTCTGTCTCCTTGAAACCCAGTCGCCCTCGGCAGATGGCCGCTCACACCGAGCCTGTTTCTGCTGGAGGTTTCTTCCTGTTAAAAGGGAGTTTTCCTCTCCAATATCTGCTTAGTGTGAAGGATTGCTGACGAGTCAGTGAGTCTATGAAACCAGCTAGTTTTCCTCAGATAGAGAAACCAATATGACTGATTGAATTGTTTATGTTAGGTACCTTAAGATGACATGTGTTGTGAATTAGCGCTATATAAATAAACTGAATTTAATTATAATGTTGCAGAATGCAAAAATGTGAGTATTCAGCAGTATTAAATGGGTACCAGTTAATTTATTCAGAAATTTCATGGTGTTGAAAATGTCTTAAAAGTGAAACCTAGTTTTGTTAGCTACATTGTGTGCACCCTAAACTATAGTATTAATCAGTTTGAGAGGTTGTGGCCCATGTAACTATTTGAGGAATTTGGGTTTCCTTTGCTGAAGAGTCTCAAAATCATCTAACCATCACTGACGTGCATGTACTGTGGATATTGGTGTAGGCTATGCATATTATTGGTTTGAATGTAAGCTGTATATCCAATCTACTTTTTTATTGAATTTGCATTGTATTTTTATTATATATTAATAACAATCAGGGTTAGCGGTAGGAAATTGCCACTACGTATGGTTCTTGACTTTGATAGAATTAGTCCTAAAAAGTCCTTAAAATTGGTGTTAACCAAGATGTAGGAATCCTGTGTACAATATCTTATAAATCATGAATCAAAATCTGAAACTAAACCAAAAACCTGACATGTGACCTGGGACATCCTCAGATGACTGTCTACTTTTTGTAAAATTTTCTTCTTGAAGCTGTTTACTTAATTGGTGAAAAAAAAATACTTTCTGTTTTGCATTTCACCAGTTGTGCCTCAGCTAAGGCTTATTCAGAATGTGTCTTTTCTGAATCTTTTTCTAAATTTTCCAATTTTCAAGACACAATATGGGTTCACAGCTTTGAGCTTTGGAGCTGAATTCTTAGAGATTAATAGATTACAGTTCAGACTGCATGTCTGAAAACAATGTGCAAGGACTAAAAAATGTGTGAAAAAGCAACACTGACTAAAACCAGAACTTGAAAATCTTTATAAAGCCTGGAAAACCAATACCATTTTGGAAGTTATAAGTTTATTTCTGATTGTAGATGTTAGAAGACAATTTAAAGTAAAGTATGTTCATGACTGTGGAAGTTTGGAAGTTACAGCTTTTCAATTCATTTTCACCATTTGGTTGTGGGGATACTCCACCCTGACCGCCCCCACCCTTATGTGTCATAACTGCAAACCTGTACTCCCTGTGCCCGAGCGGTCAGCATGTTGCCATTTATTTGTGTTACTCTGAGCAGCCATTTGTCCTCTCCTGTTCCGCTGTTCTTCCACAGATTGAAGTAGTCAACACCTTCAAGAGCGGCACCTCCTTTCAGGGGGCTGGGGCTCTGAGACGCCAATCATCCACCACCAGCCAGACCCAGGATGTAACCAATGTTTCTAGTCCTAGTCACGTGTCCTTGTCCAATGCCCTTTCCTCTCCTACAAGCACTACTGCTGCTACTGCTCCTTCCACTACTGGCCGTGAGTCAGAACTCTGTCAGTCTGCTTGTCTGCTCTCTTTGCTTCAGGGGTGCCATCCAGTCCCCATCAGTCACTTATTTTTTTAATCTTAAATTATTAGACCTAGTGCCATCAATGCCTCCATTGTGACTTGGCATCTCTGAAGATTTGTCCTTTTCTCTCTTGCTGCTTTTGTTTCATTTTCTCTCTTATTCTGTCTTTTTGATGTTCACACTGGATTTCAAATTCATCTTGATATCTCCACCCATGGTCAGCTGTACTGTCTTCTCATTGGTCAATGTGTGTTTGTTTCCTCAGAGTGCTAGGAGCACAGGACTAAGACTGATACCCACGGCGTGACATTTCAGGTTGTGAGTTTGTCTCCCTCGGCACATCCCCCATACATCGTCACATATGTCACTCTCATTTTTATGTCTAGACGGACGTTAATATTAACTAATTCCAATCAACTCACAAAGGGACTGAGTGAACATTCAAGTATAAGTGGCAGCTTTGTTTTATTTGCCAACTATGGTGTAGATAGTAATGATTAGAGACTAAATTAATTCTGCCTACTGTATATTCTATTTAAACAAAGAGTGAGGTAGCTGCTGCTGTGTGGTTAATTCTGTCCATTTTAAACCTTGAATGATACAAGAAGATGGTTTCTCAACTAAAGATATTTGATTCTGAGATCTGTGACCATTTTTGCATTTAGATTTTAGGCATTTTTGTGGCTAATTAATACTTTAGTGTGTATCTGATGCAGCATTGCTTTAAGTTTAAGGTCTCTAATGAAAAATAGAAAACAGTATCAGTATAAGTAAATCTTCCAACATTACCTTTTCTACAGCAAAATAAATTGCATATACTACATAATGTTCTGTTAGAATCCTACATTTAGGAGTGATTTAATCAGAACTACATCCAGGCAGCTCTAGCTTTTATTTTCTTTCTTCGACTTCATAATGTATTTGTGGTTGACTGTCATGTTTATTTAGTATCAGACAGATTCTAAGCAGCACCACCAATAGCGATAAACCTCATACCGCTCACCCCTTTCGTTAGGCTTTTGACAAACGTAATATCTTTTCTTTCGCATCCTCTTGCACCCCACTTAACCATGATTACAGCAATATTATCTAGTATATGTGATAGATGTAATGGTTGTGCTTATACTTGAATGTTTACTTAGATATGCATGGAGTGAGAAACATTCTTCGACCGTCAGACCTCTGACAATGAAACTTATTTTCATTATTCACCTTCTTTTGATGTCAGCTTTTCTTGTGCCAGTGTCCAGTTTGTCACTGTTGCATGTACTTTGTGTTTACATCTTGTGCGTGTGTATGTGTTCATAATATTATAACCCACTGTTTTTGCTTGTTGTCTAAATGTCACTTTTTTTATTTGTGGGATGTGTTTGGTTGCCTCATGCAGATTTGACTCACTCCATTTGGGACAATGCCTCTGCTACGCTGTTCTACATATGAGTGTTTTGTGTGTCTCATCCAGAGGCTGTGTGGATATTATACCAGCTGGTGTTCTGGTACTCCCCCCAACCCCCCTACCCCCCAGAAGTTTTAAACCGCCTCATTGGATCTCTCTAATCTAATAAACTTCTTTCTTACTGACCTTGTCCACTAGATTTCTTCAAAACTGCATGTGGTATTGTCCTTTAATTTTGTTCAGTAAATATTCCATTTATTAATGTGGCTTGTTTCTAGGTATACAGCACATTGGACTAAAGCGTATACTTACAACGAGCGTTTTTGTTCTTTGGTTTTTCTGGAAAAGTTTGATTTTCTTGTGTTTTTTTTATGATTATGTTTCTCACAGTTTTTCTTAGTGCACGTAAATTAAGTGACTTGTGACCTTTGCAAGCAGAAAACAGGCTGCAGTTGCCTTATTTCTTGTTTCTCTTTCACTTTTTCCTCCTTCACCTAATATTCTCAAATAGATGAAGAAAAGATTTTTTCTTCTTCTTTGTCCATTCTTTTTCAACCTTTCTCTCTTTTTTCTCATTACGAGGTTCCCTTCAGCTCTTTTGATTTGTTCTGTATTTTCACCTCTCATGTTTTTCTTCCATTCCTTTCTTTGATCTTTTCACAACAGATCCGAGTTGTAAATGCATTCCGTAGCTCCCTCTATGAAGGCCTGGAAAAACCTGACTCCAGAACATCCATACACAACTTCATGACACACCCTGAGTTTAGGATAGACGACTCCACACCTAGCATCCCCCTCATCGATGACACAGATGATGATTCCGCCAGGAGGAGGACGAAGTACTCCAGCCAGCCCTCGTCTCCTAACAAGAACAACAACGCCATTGACAGTGGTATCAACCTCACTATTGACATCAGTAAATCCGCCGCCTCCTCCAGCCCTGCTAGCCCTTTGCACAGCCTGGAAACCAGCCTCTAACCCCTATTCTGAACGCAGCCCTAACATCTCATGTTGTTCCCTCATGGTCCAGGAGCAACTCCTCCAGCTTTCCCAGACCTTTGTTACTTCTACCACTCCTTTACACATCGACCGCTCAGTTCTCACCTTCTGCCCCTTCCAGTGCACCATTTTTTTTTACCACCAACACAGATCTGTAAGCTTCAGCCATAAAGCTCTCGCCTCCTTTCGACATGGAGCTAATCTTAGTGAAATGGCAAGAATAAAAAGAAAAACAATTTCAAAAAGCTCCACAAAGCTACACGACCTACACAGCCATCCTGCTTTCGTGGTTGCATGTGTATGGTGGCAGCCTTAATGGTGTGTACGACACTATGCTTGTTCCGGTTAGCATGTACTGTAGAAAAGTGCAGCTGACTGCACGTTGTATGTGAACTGTGTCTGCAGCGACACATGGAGGAGGACGAGGTGGAAGGAGACTGCTAAGGAATACGGAGCTCAAACAGACTTTATACTCTTCTTAAAGTCCTTCTCTTCACTAATGACATTGTTAACACTGATACAGTAATAGTTTGAATTAAATTAAAAGCCGTTGTTATTATTCTGAGTCTGATTATTCTTGTATTATTCTTAATGATCCTGCATGAATGTACATTACCCAAGTTTTATTTAAAAGAAGGTTTTAATTTTATTGAAATTTGGTTCTGATGGGCTGGGCCTTGCAGTGGACTACAAATGTAAAAACAGCTTATCTGAGTCCTCCCTCCCTGCTCTGTGTGGCATGAACATGTACGGGACTCTTAGAAAAAAAATGATATCATCCATTTACAGAAATGTGTGTTAAGTTGGTAGGGCTGAACTTGCACAGTAGTTTTGCATCTGATGAAAAAGAAAATGCAAAATATTAATGATGATGATAGCATTTATGGGATATATTCTATACATATAAATTCATAAAAATCTATTTAGAGAGAGTTTATCTTTGTTTGTTGGCATGTTGCCTTGTTTCTGCTTTAAAGGCTTAAATTACTTTGACTTATTTATGTCTTAAACAGAATGTAATTGTTTACACCCTCTTAGAGAGGAATTTTCTGGTTTCATAGAGGAGGCGGGCTCAGAGTTTCTTTTCTGTCATTACGGGAAAAACCATGTGCTGAAACTTGCCTGCTATATTGTCAAATAATGTAGATATTTTTAGAGGATAAACAACAAGAAGAAACCAAAATGTAATGGGATGCATAGTACAGTACATGTGGAATCTTAGTATTACTCTATATGATTGTTGGGATCAAATAAGAGCGGCTTGCCTTTGGTTTTTCCTAACGAAGGTCTCCTTTTTGTAACAGAGAAGGATATTTGTTTTGATTTTTTTTTTTATTTAATTATGGTTTATATGGTTTATTTTTGCTTTGCTCCAACACTGACCTGGCGTCAGTGCTTGTGAAAAAGGTTGATATCAGGACCTTTTTATTTAACTGTTGTTGAGGTGAACCTTCTTGTTTAAAGGACTTCATATTTTGAAAGTGTGTGCGACCAACAAAAGGCTGCAATCAAGTCATTTTAGAAATTTGTTTAAAGCTTGGAATATATTGTGCTTTTATTTTCTAATTTATTTAGATTTTTTTTAAAGCTTCTTTTCATCTAGACACAAGAAGCCCCTAAATGCTGTTGGCATTTTTAACATCTAAAAAAAAGGAAAAACTGACAAAAAAACAAAACTAATAACAACAAAAATGGAATGTTGCTCTGACTCTTTTTCTATGAATATACATAAAAGATTTCCTGCACTATCTGGTTATGAATGAAAACTTCTGTGGTGTAACTCTAGATGTGCTTATGTGTGTTAACCAAGCTTGTCTTCCTGCCGTCACAGAATATACAGTACTCTTAGCATCTCAACTGTACTCACTAGTTGTAAACTATTTATTGTACTTTGACCAATCCGACATTATCAAAAGTCGCATACAGAAAGCACATTTCTACGTTTTTTTGCACTCAGAAGGACAAGGCCACCTTACTAACCTCTATTATTACTCTACCTAACCGAAGTCAGTGGCAAGCATGATGTCATAAAGTAGGCTCATTATGCAACTTGAAGATAATATATATTATTTTTTTTACATAAATTGAAAACTATTTAGAAGATGTTGTAAACAATCATTTCACACAGCAGCTTTATCCTTATTTTTCTTGCTTTTGCATCCTCCCCCACTGTTATTGTTCAGCCGATCCGTTCATCTGAAGAGGGTGCACAAGCTTTACTGGTCAGCTCAGGCATGTTGAAAAACATCTGAATAAATGTAATTTAATTTAATTTGAAAAGAGTACAGTCTGGGTTCTGATATTTACCTTAGAATATCTTAATTTATTTTGATATCTTCTCAGTGTCTTATTTTCTTTGTCTTTAAAATAAAAACAATAAATAAATAAAACAAAGCAAATAAAAATATACATAGATATAGCATTTTCTGTATATTAAAAAAGACTTAAGCCAACATTCTCGAACCATTTTTACATTGGGGAGGACATTCAGCTTTAAGAAACTGAAGTTAAAACAGATTTTTGTAAATAGAGTTATGGGTCCACTGAGGACAGAAACACTGAAAACTGTAACTTCTCCTGATTACATCATGCAACTCGATGAGTCATACTGATGACGCGGCACTTTGGCTGTTTGTAATCAATCACCGCTCCTGTCAGAGACGCATCTTAACCATAACGTGTTGTAACGACCTGTCATTATGTTTATGATGACACCCATAATGATGATGATATCAATGATACTTTTTGCAATATACTCACCTGCCTCTATGTACTGTATTTAGCAGCATGCAGTTTGTGGAACAAAGAAAAAGAGAAATGCCAACAGATAGCTTTTTGGCATACCTAGCCATTCATGGGTAAGTGAATTAAGTGTTCATCTTGGTTTTATGATATTTTTTTTATCTATACAATAATTGTAAATAAAGAACTCAATGTCTTTGTTCATTTAATACTATGCAAAAAGTCATGCTTTTCTGATTGTTAATCCCCTTAATTCTAGAGTGTGTTGCTGGAATGTTTGTAGTTTCAACAGTCAGTAAAAATAATGTGATGTAAATTATTTTTTAGCCTGACGAAAAGTAAAAATTATGCTGAATATTATGATTCGGTTCGAAAAAATTGACAACGATGGTTGCTATGATAATTATGGACTTTGGCTCCTGCTACTGATTGACCCATTTATCACATCAATAACAGGAGCACTAGTGAAAATATAGTTATCACATTATTTACACCAGGAATAATAATAATAAAAAAAAATAATGCAATAAATTTTCCAGAGCATCATGACCAGCATGATTGCACCTCGCCCAGTGTGACATGTTCTGATTTTTTTTTTGTGTTTTACCTTGAATTTGTTTTTGTTCTTTTTACTTAATGATTTATCTTAAAGAAACATATTGGATCTTCTAAGGTTATAACTTAGTTGCTAACTAAACTCTAATCATGACAAGTAAACACTATGGCATTTAAAGGAGCAGCAAAGTATTTTCTACATTCTATCCTGTTCTCTTTCCTCCTCTCCCCTGCTTTTACTATGTTGCACCTTAAACATAGTTTAAAGTGCGCTAAATGGCCAAGATTAGAAATTAGTACATCAGATGGACAGTTTTGGTTGAAATTAGAGAGGTTTAATGAATTAAAATCTGTATTCCTATCAGTTTAAACAAATTTCAAGAAGATGGTGTAAAAGAAGATCTCTCAGGATTCTGAATTTTTAAAAAATTGATTCAAATCCAAAAAATAATTCTGTAAAATTTAATGTAATTATTTGTCAAGCAAACCCGCTTGTTTCATATGATAAAGGTTTTGTGCTTATACTGTATAGCACCTTTTCAGGTTAAGGGATTCCAGCTCATTCTACTCTACATCCAGTTATTCATAAATTCACACAACGGTGATGGCAAGCTACATTATTGCCACAGCTGGGCTCACTGACAGAAGAAAGGCTGCCATACATAGACACCAATAGGCCATATGACCATCATCAGTAAGCCATGTGGGTGTAGTGTCTTGCCCAAGCAGACAACATCTAAGTTGGACCGGTGTCTCTCCACATGCAGGACCCACTAATGCATCCTATGCCACTGATGCTAATAGTTGCAAATAAATCAATTAAACAAACATAAATAGAAAAAAATCAGAACAACACTAATTGTAACTTATACCTTGCTAATCTAAAAAAAGGATTAGTCATAAAATGGGCAACCAAGCATAGCCTATATATATACCGGTTTAAAAATACAATCACCAGGATCTTGCTGTTTTAGGAGAGGCCAAATAAATTATGTCATCGTCTAATTCATCATTCTTAAATCTAACTTTGATCTCAAAGGGGAAAACTGAGAATGGTAGCGACTTGGTACTACTTTTATTACTAGCTAGCTTTGGCGGCACCAGAAGGAATAGAATATCCAACATAAGCTACAACTCTTTCACTCTGCTGTGGACAGGTGGTTCCAACACCTATGTTCATGGATGAGATGAAGCAGCTGCCAATCAATCAATCCAAGGTCACTTTAAGAACTGAGATGATGGATGGATGGATGGATGGATGGATGGATGGATGGATGGATGGATGGATGGATGGATGGATGGATGGATCCATGTTTGACTAATGACACTACTGGGCCTTGTTAATGCACCATGAAACCCAAGCTGAATAGATTTACCTACTGAGTTAGGCTGTGTGCACCCCCATGTTGCCTGACAAAAGAAAGAAAGTCAACATCTAAATGGAGTACAAAGAACTGCTGACACTGGTAAAGTAGGCATTCAACTCCTTCCTTGGAGCCAGGTGGTTTTCTTGTGTTGAGTTCATTGACTCCAGATCAGTTTACCATGAGGAACACTTCAGTAAAGAGTTGTTGGAACAGCCAAACACCGTCCAGTCATGAACAAGTGCAGGTTACTCTTTTTCATTAAAACTGATCTTTTGGGTTTCAGAAGGACCATCTAAGACCCCAAAATATTTATGAAAAAACAAATGTTACATAATGCAATACTATCAATGCTCAATTATTTCCCTGAAATTTTAAGGATATAAATACTTCATTAAAGAGAACACAAAATCTGCAAACTAAGTTTGACATCAGCACTCAGATTTAAGGTTAGTTGAGGATTTTCTCAAAGCTTTCTAGAATTAGATATTAGATAAATCTGATTACTATCCTTAATGAAAAACCTCTATTTTCCTCTGAGGAAACTTTTCTGTCATCAGGCACTAAACTTATAGGGTAACTGATTCCTCGTCTTTTATAATCGGTGATAGTTAGACTAAATTCCATTAACTCTAGGTTTATATGAGTTAAATTGTAATTAGCTGCAAAAATTTATTATGTCTGTTGTAGCCAATATCTGCTGTACATTTGTGCTTCACCACTAAAGCAAAGCTGAATGGTTTCAAAGGACAGTTGAGCTATATCTCAGAAAAAAACAGAAAAGTTATGAACACAGTGAATGAAAACAGACAGGGTTGGTGGGAAACGGGATGGAAGTTTGGGACAGAGTGAGACAAACCCTGAAAGCAGCAGCTCACCAGCTGTGTGTTTCTATAAAATGGGGAATTTTAAGGACGTAACAGGAGGCAAGTATACCCCAGCTAAGGTTCAAAAATTTTGTTGTGCATTTTAATTTAACAAAAACATTTTAAAAAATGGGTTAGGATTAATCTTATAGGATGAACACAGAGAAGGTCTGGGTCCACTTGCTGCTAGAATGAAACTATTAAAGCCTGGAAGATCATTTTCCTCCCATTATAAGCTGCCTCTTGCCATAATTATGTGCCCCAAATCTGTAAGAGAACTTAGATCATATAAATCTTCAAAGTATAACATTTGAATAAATAGTTCTGCCTATGTAGCAGATCATTTAAGTTTTTTTAAGTTTACACAAGCAGTGAGTGACTTTAAGTCCTCCAAGGACGTTTTCTTGTTTTATGTTGGGCTTTCCCCCAAAAATCCCCTTTTGGAGTCACTCTCATTGAATCTTTTCCAGCGTGACCAAAACATTTTTCTATAGTTTTGAATGATTGGATAAAATCTTGTAGTGTATGCATAGGAGCTGTTTATGTGTCAGCTTGTTCTACTTTTTGAACTCCTACCAGAGCAAAGGACCTTAAATAGTCTCTGAACATGGTGTGAGATGTCAATGTTTTTCAACCCTGGACAGACAGTAAGAACTAGCAATGTCCCCTAGTCATGGTAGGCCCCCATATAACCTGCCAGTTGTTTAGCAGCCAGCTTACTGCTGTGTTTAGAAGTCCACCTAAATAATCTCAGTGGTGGATAGTTTTGGTGTATTGCATTATAGTGTGGTAAATCTGTTTTATTTACTGCTTATCTGTTGCATTTTGAAACTTTTTTTAACAGAAAGGTATTTCTCAATAAATTAGATTGTTTTTGAAAAATTAACTTCTATCTTATGGTCAGATTTCTTTCACAATGTTATTGCGAGTGTTTTTATGTTACGTTTGATTAGGTTTCACAGCAGAAAAATTTTTTATTTGGTTTAGTTCAGTCCAGGGTCTTTCTGCATGGAGTTTGCATGTTCTCTGTGCATGTGTGGGTTCTCTCCGGGTTCTCCGGCTTCCTCCCACAGTCCAAAAACATGACTGTTAGGTCAATTGGT
>JAUZNJ010087958.1:0-22895 GCA_034780135.1 Jordanella pulchra
TTTTTGGATACAATCTGGGTTAGCACCCAAACATCCCTTTCAGACAGCTTCCTCTTGCATCCACAGTTAATCCTGTTGGATGTGGTTCGTCCTTGTTGGTAGTATGCTGACATTAACCTGGATACCGCAGCTCTTGATACGTCACAAAGACTTGCTGCCTTGGTCACAGATGCGCCAGCAAGACGTGTACCAACAATTTGTCCTCTTTTGAACTCTGGTATGTCACCTATAATGTTGTGTGCATTGCAATATTTTGTGCTCTTATCCTGCTAATTGGACCTTCTTACTCTGCTCTTATTGGCTCAATGAGCAACTAATGAAGATTGGCCACCAGGCTGGTCCAATTTAGCCATGAAACCTCCCACACTAAAATGAGGGGTGTTCAGTTTTATTGTCCAACCCCTGTACATATGTATATATTAATAAATAAAACAAATAAACAAGCTTGATGGAGCTCATGAACCAAAATATTTTTCAGCAACACTTTGAGGCTAACACTGAAAGCAGGTGTTTTCTGTAATGTTCAGGAAATGTCAGACTTCTACACCTGCTGACAGGTATATTGGTTCACTGTTCATAAATAATGTACTTTAGTTTATTTGGGACTGATTGTTTTTACTTACTTTGTTATTTTACTAAATGATCATTCTGTAGATGTTTATTTATTATTATTTTTTTAGTTTTGTGTTATTTGAATTACTAGTGTGAATTTATCATTTTTTTAAATAGGAGTGTATGTAAACTATCTAGCACAACTGTACAAAACACTTTCAACTCAGTAAGGACCAAAACCTCAGATTAATATTTCTGACAACTTGTTCTACATCACAAAGAATGAACGCAGTTCGAATAATAAAAGAGGGAACCCTGGTAGTAGCATGTGTACCTTATAAAGTGGCCAGTCAGAGCAGGTACTTTATTTATGACTTATATTCCAACAGCAAAACAACCATTTAAAACAGCAAGTCTTCTTCTCCATCTGCCTTGATTTTTTCCAGATTCAACAAAGTTATAAACAAAAACATTTCTTGAACACAAACTTAGTTAGTCTGGTAAGTCAATTAAGCTGTTGTGTAAACAAGTTGCCTTTGAAGACACCACAAACTGTAGCTACAGCTCTGCGACCTGCATGCTAAACCCAGTTACAGGCAAGAGATGAGACCCTGACTCCCTCTGCGTTACACTTAGTCAGATAATTGGAAAATGCGAGAGCATTAACTCCAACGGGATTAAGAAGGGGAATTAAATATGTTAATCCCCAAAATAGGTAAATAGCCTTAGTGATACAATAACCAATTTCTAGGGTTTTCCTCCCCTGAGGACACGTCTGCCTTTGAACGCAACCCGCTCACATGCAAGCGCTCATGAGTTTTAACAAAATCACTGACAAACTACAAAAGGCTCAGACAAAAACAAGGAGACACGAATGACGGATGGAAAGATGCCGTCTCTGGCTTTTGAAAAACAGTTCTCCAAGGTCATGCCTGTGGTGTCATGTGGCCCGGCACCTGACTCTTGAACCTGTTTCCCAGGTCTGCTTCTTTGTTCCAGAGATCATTACCTCAGTCGCTGAGCTCCCCTCCTGAGACCGCTTTGTCGCCCTGTGTTCATCTGCCTTGTAATTATAGCACGGTCCTGGATGTCATGGTTTAGGGACTGCACCTAAATGTGAGTGAACGTGTGTGTACACCATGGGATCCAATAAACATGGAAGATGTGTGTTTTTACAAAAAAAAAAAAAAGAAAAACCCTCAGTTGACCCTCCAAGCATTAGCAATGCCTTTGGAGTTTGGATTATGAGCAACTATATTAAAATCAGAAACATGAAACAACTGAATAAAAACTACAAATTCAAAATAGTGATGAAAAGCACAAATCCAGAGCATTTGGGGCATCGGTTGCCGGCAAAAATCACCCTGAAGTTCCCAACTGACTTCAAAGTATATTTTTTATGCGCAATTAGTAATGTACAATTTCTGCTGCAACTGAAGCGTGGCAATAGAAAACCTTGAGGTCAATTACTGATTGCCTGTGAGAAACCTTATTTTATGTCTGTGTCCAAAGATGAATGTTTCACAGAAGGAGATGAAGTAATATAAAAAGCTAACAGTGACAGAGAGTAGTTAGTCATTCATGATAACAAAGCATTTCAATCTTATTTTCCAGGACATCCTATCCTAGTTATATCAAATTCCCCCTTTTTGCTGTTACTTTTTCTCATCCTCATTGCATTCTAGCAGCAGCGCTTGTAGGGTGGCATAGATACTCTAATTATGCAACACAAAACCCTCAATTTGCTCTCAAGAGTCCTTCACAATTGGCCTTGTCTTTTTGATGCCACCTTTATGTAATGGGAAAAAGAGGAGCTCTACAGATCACCAGTGACATTCCATTTGGAGGATTACAAATAAATGTTTTATAGAAGTAGCAAACTTTTTTTATGAAAGAAATTTGAATTTAAAGCACCCACACACCCACAGCTGAAGGATAAACCACACAAAAGTGGTCTGAGATGGATTTATCAGTGATTAACTATCTTAATTTTAGCCCAGAGAGAAATGACAACGATAAGAAGATAACCAGAGGCACTCCAGTAGATTTAAGGACAACCGACTTTTGCCACATCCTAAAAGTCTAACTTACCTCAATCTGTATTGCACTAAGAAAAGTCAAGTTGTAATAACTTGATGTCTACATAAGACAGTGGGGAAACAAAAAATAAAAGAAAGCTCAGTGATTACATTTGCATTTTTTAAATTGGAAAATAAAGCAGAATTGACAGTAGATTTACAAATTTACAACTTTGATAAAGAAATTATGGAGTTATGAAGTCTTGCCTAAGAACATTTTATTTTGGATTACTGTTTAGGTTTGGAGCATCAGCCAACACCTAAATTGGTAAAAATAGCAATTTGTAATTTAAGTAAAGACATTTTCCAAGTAAATCATTGCTTCACTTAAATCTGAGAAATGTAGCCTCAAGGAGAACCCATTTCTCAACTCTATCGTGGAACTATTGGACCTGGAAATGCCCGTGCTCCATGTCACATGACTTAAACATACTCTTCCTTATGGTGCAGGGTCATTTTATGTCAACGTTGGGATAATAACCAGAAATAAATATATATAAATTTTGGACCCGTCAAAAGTCATAAAACAATTATTTACATACTACCAGACTACCAGAGCAGATAACTGGACTCAATGATGAGAAAGTATCATCCTTATACACTCCCAAGTGTTATTGTTTAAAACAGCAACAACACCAGTGTGGAAATTCTGTTCAATAAGCTACTACCACTTGTCCGTCAAGGGGTTCTGGTGCCTATCTCTTAGTATTCTCTGGGTGAAAGGCACAGTACACCTTAAACAGGTTACCAGTTTATTGCAGGGCAACACAGAGACATGCAACACCTAAGGGCAATTTAAAGACACCTTTTATCCAAACAGGTGTGTTTTTTCAGTGTGGGAGGAAGCCAGAGCATCTGGACAGAAACCACACATGCAAACTTCATGCAGAAAGGCCCTGTGTGAACCTAGAACCTTCACCTTGCAAGGGAACAGTGCGCCAAACTGCACCACCGTGCAACTCTATTTTTGATTCTATATTTTAAAATCAGGCTAACAATGGCATGTTATAAACATCATTACTATAACTCTGATAATCAATCTGTTATGTTATTGATCTGCTATTTTAACTAGCTTATATATAGCTTCCCATCTGTTATAAAGAGCATAATAGCAAAGAGGGATTGTATTCAGGGCAGGAAGATCTTCAAAAAATTACACTAATTTAATGAAGGTATATATTGTCTGTGTTGTTTAATCAATGTTGTTACATAAATTTAACAACAGAAACTATTACACCACGTCTGGGTGTAATATTATTGTAACAAGCTGTGTGAATAACTTTATTCAGATTGAAATGAGAGAAATCGAAACGTTTGGTCTCAATAATGCACACTGTAACTTTTTTTTTTTAGGAACATCATGAGATTTACGTTGCGAACAAGACCTTATCCAAGTCTTAGTGCTTTGAAATGAATATTAATGGTTAGGACGAAAAATGAAAAAGATTGGCTTTTAGGTGAATCATTTTGAAATTTGCCTTACTTGGAACAGATAGTGTTCAAAGAATTGATATCTTGTTATACTGTAAATCCACCACTGAGAAGAAAGAAATAACCAAAGTTAACATTCCGTTTTCTGCAATATGATCTTCTCTTCCTGTTGTTTACTGGGGAACAAATTGTTTAGCCTTTACATATGTTTAGTAGGTTCACAAAACCATACCTTGATGTGGATAGGGGGTATTAATTTAGGGAAATGAGTACAGGCTAAATAAAGCCTGTCTGGTTGCTGTCCTAACAGGAAATACAATGCAGGGGACCAGTGAGAGAGGTGGGGGGAGAAGTCTGGGGAAAGGCTATCTGTGTTTAAAGGGGTTGGGGGGTGAAGGAATGGAGAGAGGAAACAATTATGACCTCATTTAATAGTCCCCCCCACCACCACAACCACCACCTTCTTCTCTCAGCTCCCAGGCGGAGAACGGAAAGGAATGCCCTGTTTTAAAACCACAAGTCACCTCTGAACATGCGAGCATTTGGCCTAAGTGCTTCCTGTTGCAATAAAAATGTATGTCAAGTATGTGAACCGAAGTTCCTCTCTGCTTTAAGTAGAGCACACATGCGCCGGAGTACCTCAGTATTTTGGTTTGGATTTGTCCAAAACAGAAATTAGTAAGTTTTAAGCTGTGCTGCCAAAGGTTAAGCATAACTTGGTGATTAAACCAAGCTTGGTTGTGTGGGGAAAATTCATATTAGCAAATGTCTGTTTGGTAATGAATGGCATTATGGGACGGTTTTGCACTCACGATGAAAGTTTGGGAAGTCGTCTCGTGGAGATCGCCAAAGGGGTAAATGTGCAAAAAGGGATTCAAGTGCTAATTTTATTCATTTACCTCCCTCTCTGGATAATTGTTTCTGTCAACCAGTGACGGCTTGATAAAGGATTTCACGCTGCTGAAAACAGTTACACGGCTACTTTGGTAGGTGATCGCCAGAGATGATTATATTTATCACCTGCTTTAATATCCATATGGTGGTGTAAATTGATTCATTCTCAGAGGATTTTTCTGCCACAGAAGCCAAAATTTATAGAGTTCTGCATTCTGACATTTGACATGGAACAGTGCAAAATCAAAACCTACAGTTTTGATGATTATCGCCAGTTCTATCATATCTTGTTGTGCAATCTTGAAACCAGTTAATTTTGTTTTTTCTAATAAGATTTAAAAAAATTGTACTTATATACAAATATATAGATATTTCTGGAGCTATTCCTGCACTTGATTCCAGAGGTCAAAAATGTGGGTCTACTCCGTTCAGGAAAAGGCAGTTTTATTGGAGGCTTTGTGGAATGTAATTTGCTGTCTATAATCAAAAGAGGAGCAACATGTCAGGGCACGCTTGCATTTCTTTCCTCTTTATATCCATTTTAAAATTCCATATGAGCACACGTCTTAGATTTGCAGCCGTTAAAAGTGTATGAATAGCTAAACACAGTATATTCCAACTTCCAGTGAGTATATGCACTAATGACGCAAACCCAAACTAAAGTATTATTTTGCTATAGGGTAACTTTCTTTTTACGCATTTACTTACATACATGTAAAATGTGAATTTATTGGAAGCAGAAAAAAATCAAAGGTATATGGTGGGATTTGAGGCTTTCAGTGTAAGTCCTCAGTGTAATGTGCATTGCATTAAGGCCTCTCCTCACCTCTCAGATCCCGTTTACCCCGTAAAGGCCTGCAGACAAGCTGGTGGTTGTCAAGGAAAAGGAGGAAGTTAGCTGAAACGTTGAGCGGCTGTTTTCCTCTCTGACTGGAATGAATGGTATGGAGCAGTAGTGGCCATTCATGCATGTTGTTTAATATCCCTCTACCCTTCTCTCTTCATTGTCTTGAATTGAGGATTTTTATTTTGGTACAACTGTAAAGGCGAAGAAAGAGTGGGACAAGCGAAAATAAAATAAGGAATTAGAGAAGCGTTAGAGAGTACAAGGTAGACCAATGAGTGGAAGAAGGAAGATTTAGAGGCAGGAATCTAGTCGCTGGGCCACTGGAGATGAAGAGCAACGCAGCGTGAAATAAGAGAGGAGCAGCTGAACCAGAAACAACCCAGGCTGCTCATTACAAAGGCCTAGCCCTGACTTCTCCCCTTTGACTAACTGTAACGCACACTCATAGACACAGAATTCAGAGGTGGCACGCTGTACAAGGAAAAAAAAAAGAGGAACTCACACACTTCTTTCTGTAACGTATGGCAGGTGGCTATATAATTTGTTTGCTTTGTGTAGAAAATTGACATGCAAAGCTCCACTTAAGGTTTAGCTTTATATTTCAGCTCATACAATTAATTTCTCGAGCCTCAAAAATGTGTCTGTTTGTATAAAAATGAAGAGCAGCTCTTGCAACGCATTAACGTGTTACAGCACATATGAACGAATAGAAAAAAATGATAGGGGGAAATATCCTCATATTATCCTCATAATATTTATTATTTACATTGAATGGCTCCTTTCCATGGAAACACAACATTTATTTTATGGCTCAGTTTTTTTTTTTTTTGTCAAAAATGTATATTTAGCAATATAAACTGTACCTAAATGTTTTATTCTTCATTATTCATAACATCTATTAAACACCTCTTTTATTAACTGTTGACACATCACAGAGATGATGACTTCATCACAGTTACCAAACAAAGAGACAAACTGTTTGTCATTTCCCTGAAATTTACATCTTAGTATTTCTATGATTTAAATACACTAAAACTCAGAGCGAGTAAAGGTTTTCCTTCAGTATCAAAGAGGTAAATATTTACAAATAAAAAAGGGGAGATATGACCAGAAGTGATGGGACTATATGTTCCTAAGATTTTTTATTTTAAATTTAAAAAAAATATATCTTTTTTTTTATATTTATTTACCCAGTTCAAACAGAGGAACCTGGTGCAACACTGCTTTTTGATAACCCCCCACCTCTTAGTTTAGTGAGACATATTCTGTGAAATACTGCCATCTCTTGGAATTAAGAATGAGGACTTGTGTAGAAAATGATCCTGAGTAGCACAGAGCACAGATACTTCATTTTAAATTTTTTTTTTTAACTTCGCTGAACACTGAATAGATGTGGACCTAAACAAAGACCTTTTAAAAGCTTATGAAAAGAGTTCTGAATAAGGACATTGTCTTTGATTAATCCTTCAGCAAAAAAAAAAGGAGGGAGGTGTATGTTTTGTTGAATACATGGTCACGATTTAGAAATTTGGGAATTTCTGTGATGGATTTAAAATAGCTTTCGTTGCATGTGCTAAAAGATCAGCTGTGAAAAGGTCGATCGGTGCACCTCTACTCTCTCTTAATCAGTTGGTTTTATGTGGTGCTATTTTTAGCATTTTTAGTAACGGGGAAGAAAATACATTTAAATCTCGCTACAGAACACGTTGGGTAAAATCAAGATTTTTTTTTATCTTCTAAACAGGAAACAACACTTTCCCTCTAAGGCTGCGTCCAATTCAGCATCATGCAAAACGACATAAAATACCAGACAAGTAGAATAAAATGAAAGCCCATATTATTCCAGCAGCAACATGTATAAAGGGTTACAGTAGACCGTACAGCTGCTGAGCAAAGAACAAACTGCGGTAGCCAGTCTTGATGCGGAAGGTGCGGTTCAGCACGTTGGAGAACTTATTCAGCAGGTTTCAGAGTGGCTTCTGTGGAGAGATAAAAAGCCTTGATTTTTGCCTGCCAGTTGGGGGCTGAGATGCTGATAAAAGTGACATCTTTTCAAGAGGAGCGCGAGAGAGCGTGTTTCTCTTGCTGCTTCACAGCAAAGTGGGGCTGTAATTCAATACTCCCCAGTCAGTGCTTTGCAGTTTTTCTGTTGTGTTTCACACAATGTATTTCCAGCATGGAACAGGTTGTTCATCACAAGGTCTGTTGATCTTAAACACACACACTGAGCTGGGAACTTTGAAGTGTAAAAATAAACATTTTCACCTAACCACTAATCTTTTCTCTCTCTCTTTCTGGATCAACTTGCTCGCTCTCCTCCTCTAACTGGTCTCCCCATTTTAACCTGAGCTTCATTTACAACTTTCATTTCAATTTGTCCTGCTACTCCATTTGTTATTGTAGCAGAACCAGCGCCGAGGCCTCTGGTTAGTGAAAATGTCAGATTCTTTGATTTGATTTTATGGAATTTCAGCAGGGACTGAAGGGGGCTGTGTGGCACCAGTTCCTTTTGGTGTGAGTGGACTGACTACTGTTTGCATTTAAACATCCATTCGAGCAGGATTCCCAAGAGGGTTCATTTGTTTCACTGAGGGTCAATTACCTCTCAACGCCCCATTCAGAATAGAAAAAAACTGCAATTAAACAGATTGTTCCTGTTTAGGTTAGATGTAGGATGAAGGTGCCTGGCTGAGGTCACCGTTTCAATTAGGTACTATTTAAGTGCAATAACAAACAGTTTATTTGCCAAATGGCTCTGGCAAACTGAGAGGTTTAATGACGGGCAATGGGTTTTCAATTCTCAGCTTCAGTTACAAATCTGCCTCTGTTGAGGTTTCTATGACTCTTCTTTTCCCCTCCCAACCTGTCCCTGATGCTCTCCACCTCCTGCACAGTATCTTTGCCGCACGCTAAGTAAATACGTGCTCTTTATGCCTCTCGTTGCCTTTCAATATTTGGCAGCGTGGCAGCGGGGGATCAAAATGTGTGTGTCTGCTAAATGTCAGTGGGTAAAGAGGGGTTGAGTTTAGAGAGGCACACACCATGAAGCACCTGCTGTAAAGCGAGCAGCGGGAGAGGAAGTCTCATCTTGGTTTGATCCCAAATGGAAAAGGCTATGAGCACCATGTCGACATCAGCGGCAACCCCTCATACACTCCACCCTCCCTTACTCAAGTTAAGCTTCAATTTAGCCCCATTCAACAGATGATGATGGAGAAGCTTAGAGCATGGATTCTTTTTTTTTTTTTTTTTGCCAGGAACACCACCTCGAATTCTGATAGAAAATGGTAACCATGATTTCTGTCAAATTTGGGCTGATTTGAATTCAAATATCTGACATTGTGAAAAAAATATCATATTTGGTGTCCATATTAGGTATTGCTTTTGTTGATTTAGGAAATTGGGATTATGCTTTATATTAATATACATGAAGGAATAAAAACGCATATTTTTTTTCTACCTTCATATCCCTGCCAGCTGCTAAATCCTAAAGGGGCAGGGATCAGAACAACTGGGGAGAACAGATTTCAGAAGATTATGGTAATTAAAAAAGCTTCTGCCATCAACTCAAAAGATCAATTTAGGTGTAAAATTATTTAAAAAGATGCTACAGTGTGAAATTGTGTAACATAAAAGCATTTCTCTTATGGATTATTTATAAAGTAATGTTATATTGTGTGTATATATGAGAGAAGTTATGGAGTAAAAAATGTAGGAAGGTGAAACTTCTGTTGCTCTTTAGGGTTAGTATGTGAATGCAGTTAGCATTGTTAACCTTGGATTTTGTAGGAAGTAAAACGTCTTCATTTTTGGAAAAGGTTTTTCCACAAGCTACCTACAAGTCAAATCTTCACACCCATATGAACTAGATAGAATAGATATATTTTGAAAGCCAAAGAAAGGTAAAATATATGACTTAATTTTGGAAACGTTTTTTTTTTGGGGGTTATACCTCATTAATGGCAACCGGTCAATGCCTAATCTGAAAGAATATTTGTATTTTCTTTGTAATATTGATGTTTGCCATAGAGGGGAATTAACTTTGGTTGATTTGTGGTTATGTGTGACATTAAATAAGGATCGAATCTTGTGAAATGGTCTGTCTGTGCTTGATGATTCATAGGAAGAACTTATGGCCTCAAGGCACTGAGGAGAAAAAGACAGGAAGCCCTGAAGAGCCACTGCAGGCCATCTCCTCTCCCCCCTTTACCTCTTCCCCCTCTCTGCTTCTTGGCCTTTGTCTTGGCTTGGCAATGTTGTGTGTGTGTGAGTGTGTGTGTATGTGATGTTGCATCTGCATCCTGTCGTTGCTGTGTGTCCCCGACTGCGCCATCGGAGGCAGCTGATGTTATCTCATGGCAGCATTGTGGCAGCCCCTGCTGCGAATAATCAAAGGCAGCTGTTTGGAAAATACCAGAGATGCCTAATAAGAAGCATTGATGGCCTGGATTCTCTCTTTACCCAACAAGCCTGCATCATATCAATTATAATTATCAGCATGCAGACTTTATTCCTCCTTTTGTCTCCAATATTGCATTGGAATTTATTTTAAAAACAGTTTACCAGAAGAGCTAATTTTTCTTTCCCTCAAGTGAATTTCCCTTTTTTCTTTAGTCTGAATGTATTTTTAGCATAATTACAGTTAATCATTCCTCCAGTATGACTTATATCTTTAAGTGTTTATGGGGTAGAAATGAAGAGGAAAAGACCTATTATTTCTGTTATTTGGACTGTGCAACCAGGCAGCTTTCTGAGGTTTGATTGTGTTTTGTTTGAACAAGTCAGTTAATGAACGCCAATCGCTGGATGCTGGTACTTCTCGACTCATATCTGATGATCTCGGGGTCCCAGCAGATCTTGGCAAAACACTGGCCAAGGCAGAAACAAATCTGTCTGTCAGTAAGAGGTTAGGAGTCCTAATTAGGGGTCCTGACTCTCTGTCCTCAACTCCAAGTCAAGCGTCAGCTCCCCTTGATTGGTACAAATCTCGTTTTTCTAAGCCTGAAAAGTTCGCAGGGAGGGTCAGCAGCTCGCCCTGGTGGTGATTTGCTTATACCTTTAAAAGGACATTGATTACGTAATTAGACAGAGAGCCAGAGGGAGGGGTTAGGCAGTAGAGGTCTTTAAGTTCTTTTAATAAGTGGTGGGAACATCTGCACAGCCAATGTGGAATTGTGATTTGGAGAGAAATCGACACCGAAAATCCACAGCTAGTAAGAAAAAATCTTTGCAAATTAGAGATTCTTGCTTAAAGGAACTTAACTTGAAGGATGCAAGACACTTAGAAAGCAAGAATAAAAAAATGTATTGATTTAATTGTTTTATTTTTTGTAGAATTTCTTGGAGAGAGCCTAATTAAAAACCAAAGCTATTTTTCTTACTAACAAAAGCTGTCTCTTGGACTCAATTCAGACAACTCTAAACTATTCAGCAGTTTTTCCCACAGGTCATTGCTTCATTGACTTGGGTTACCAATGTTATGTTTACAAGCTGGTTATTATAGACAGCTCATTTTCACATCATCATGAAGTTCACCCAGTTGATAAAGTGAAACTACATTCAGGTTTGGAATCAGGAAACAAATATTTGAGGATCTAATTTCCAAACCTATCTTCCAAGAATTACAAGATTGCATAAGAGCGGCTTGAACCATACCATGCCCCCTCTTCAGTTGTGTTTTAAAGGTGAAAGGCTGAAATAAATCGCCACTACTTTTCGCAAATTAGGCCTACCATTTTTGTATCCACTTAAAACGTTAAGTTGTTTTTTAGAAAAGGCCAGCTGCTTCCTAGCGCTCCCTGTTCTGTCCATTTGTCTGTGCAGGTTATGGATGGCTTGGACCACAAACACTTGCCGAGAGCAGAGGCCACATGCACAAAAGCAAAATAAACTGCAGGGGGAAGGAAGTGGTTTAACATTAACAGGGATCCAATAAGAAGATTAAATGTAAAACTCAGGACCTGGTAATGGATGGCTTTCTAACTGCGTATGTGTGTGAAAGTATATGCTTGGGGTCCGCCTAGGTAAATGTGACTGTAACTGTGTGTGTGGGTGTGTGTGCTATAAATCTGGGCTCTGTGTGGACATAATGGCTCCCAGACCTGGAGCATAACTCTGCGGGTTGATTAGCAAATGTCTTCACTGTAAATAGCTGTCACTAATCATGTAGCACTGAGGCCATTAGCATAAATTAAAAAGAATACGAATAGGCAAAAGAAAAAAAAAACACAAGTTTATCTATAAAACATGTGGTGACAGCGATATGCCTGTAGTTTTGAAATAAGTCCTAAATTGTTTCATATCTCTCCTTATCCTTATCAAGTGTAACCTGGAAACGGTGAGGTTATCAGACTGGCCTTCTGCTGTTATGTTCTTGTTGTCATTATTGGCTTAACATGATGGAAAGGAAAGATTAGAGTAAATCTTGATGGTTCATTTCCTTATCCACTGGCTAAGCAGAGCGTCAGAAGACAAGACCGTAATTCCAGCTGCTATCCTGTAACTTAAAAGAGCTTAACATTCGCTTAGTGTCCAAAAAGCAAATGGGATAAAACAAATAGGATTAGAAAAAATGAATTGATACTTTACTAAAAATTGTATTGCAACATTACCTGTAGAAGTCAGTGATCTGTTTTTACAGGACAAAATGAAATGTTTTGTTCAATACATCACTGTGAAAGTGTCTTTTGGAAAAAAAAGTGTACAGTCTAGAACCATCCAAACTTTAAGTAGGGACATTTGACTCATTCATGAATATGGTAGTTTAAAAATAGCAATAAGTGTCAAATAAAAGTGTATTATTTAACTAGGCCTATTGATATGATATTTTATTTCACATTCTTAAAATTAATGGCCTGGATAGAAAATGAGTTTAATACAAAATGTCCTTTTTTGTAAATTAATTAACTGGAGAGAAACCAAACAAGTATTTTTTTGTATTTTAGGAAGATGCTGTGTTGACAATCCAATGATGACCCTTTAAAACAATGAAAAATAGTTATCTCTTGGAGATGGTTCATTTGGCTCTTTTATTTCAGTTTTCTGTACCCAGTATTTTGTGTTCGTTTGGTAAAAAGGGAGCTACATTTTTAACTCACTATGCATAGCCACATGGAGATTAGGAAATATCAAAACAGCAAAAGTAAACAGTAAGATTGGTGTATTTTCTATTATTATAGACTGAGAAGATGACAAAATTGAGGAATAAGTTCATTAAGGAGTTGAAATATTAGTAATACCTTTAAAACACAGACATGTAGAATTTAAATCTGCACATCAGTTTGTACTAAAGAACAGTAACATAAATCTGTCATTTGCTTTTAGGATCTATCACACTTTAAAACAGTCAGTGACAATAACATGGGAAAAGGTTAAAATCCCATCTGAATATCTCAAACTTATGTTCAATTACCACCTGAAGAAACTTGGGTTTAGTAAATTTGTTATATTTGTTTTATGTGTCTCAAAGAATGGAGGAAGGTTAGGGACCATAGCAGCCAATGAAAATTGTTTTATTCATTTAATAATTTTCACATCTTGTTTCATCAAATATATTTTTTATTTTCCAAAACTCTGAGTATTGAGCATGCATGCAACTATTTGATCTTGTCAACAAACAACAAAAATATCTAGAAATCTTTCTTTCAAGGGATTCAATCTTTTTGTTTTTGTGTTTTTTTAAATTGTATCTTTAAAATAGCATCTCTTAGTAAACACCAACAGCATTAATGCTTCTATTGTAATGGATTACCAATAAAGTGCCTGTTGCCCGATGTAAACAAAATGCTTTTCACTTCTCATAAACACCCGCATAGCATGCTATTGCATTGCCTTTAACATGCTGCCATTCTCTGTGCTGTGTTGGGGTGACAGAAGCCCAAGGCAAAGTTAGAAAGCACTAAATATATGCTATTATGGTTAATAGATTGAACAAAATCCAAGACGCTTGGAGATTATCTATTGAGAGGCTGTCAAAATGAACAAAAGCATGCCATCACTGTTTCTGGATACTCTAAACCCGTACACCTTGGCATGGAGAAAAAAGAGACATAAGAAACCAGGGAAAATTAAGTTAAAAATAAATATGGGATAAAGATCACCTTAGGGTGAGGCGGGTGGATTTAAGGAAGTATTTATTTTACAAAGCATATATTGCCTCGTTACTGTACCCCCAATATAATAGGATGCTTCACTTCTACAGTACGAAAGATTGCATGTAAGACTATGGATAGTGTCAGAATAAGAGTGGCTTTTCAATAATTACTGTTATCTAATCCATCACGTTGAGGAGTTAATAACAGGAGTGTGCATATGTTTATGTCCATATTGACAGACAGAGCATGCTGTGTGCAAAGGTTGTGTTGTATCATTTTAATCAAAAGATAATCTGTAATTTGAAAAACACACAGAAGTTTGTTGAGTTCAGAGGCACTTCTGTAGCTTTCTTTAGAAAACTCCACTGGAGTTTAATGCAAAAATCTTGAACACTTTAGAAAGCACAGGATTAAAGGTCTACACAGGATTTCCTGCTTATATTAAAGGATAGTATAGAAGCATTTGTTTTTTCTTTTACATTCTTAATCCTTTTTATTTTAATCAACTATAATACAAAAAAATAATAATAAATGGATATAAAACACATTTCAGTCCATTTATTCCAAACACAAAAAACAAATACGAGCTCAGTTTTTTTATTTTAAGTAGATAATGTTTATTTTAAGTAGAAAATGACCATCTACTCATTAAAAAAGAGAAACAAGAGGCAGCATATTCATTGATAAAGCTGCCCTACACAATGGCTTGTCAGACTGTGAGTGGCCATGTTTAACATGTTTAACCTTTAGCTTAGAATTGGCCATCTTTGTGCTAAACTCAGCAACACAATGTCAGCCCAGCTGTAATGAAGACAGGGAAATCAATCGATTGATGAATGAAAGATTGGTCTATGGACAGAAAGCTAATTAGAGCCGTTAGGCTGGAATCAAGCATGAACCTTGATGGATGGATTAAGGTTCTATAATCAGGATATACCTCATTTGACACCTCAAGGACAATAAGCAACAGAATTGGGCTAGTGATGTTACAAATGTTGCTGAGACACGTGAAACGGATACTTTGTTTTTTAAATGCTTAAAATAAAGATAATATTTTTTATTTTATTTTTTCCGTGAATAACAGGTCCTCCAAAACCCTGGAGATCCTTAAATATAAATGACCAAAGTTCAGGGTTGGGTCACAAGAAACACCAGATTTTAAATCATCTGACACCAACCTATGTATTTTAGAAACTGTTTCTGTAAACTGTAGGATTGATCCAAAGAAGGAGCCTGGATTTTTCTCTTCATATTTTCAGTCACAGAGTACCCAACTATAACTAAAAACTATGCTCCTTTCTAATGCACTGATAACTATACATGTATACTAAATGGGTATATTGTTAAACTGACTTAATGCTTGCCTTTGTAAAAGAACTTACTGAATATTTAGTTGTTGATCTGTAACCTAACCATTTTAGGATGAGAAATTGATTTGTCAGAATTATGACTACATACTGTATTTTGCCTATTCATCAATCATGCAATCATTGTTTAGGAGAAAAACAATGAGTAATGTTAGTGATGAGTTCTCATCTGCTCCCAGTTGTCTGGGGTAATTGAAATTCAGTGCTTTACAGAGCAGATGTCTCATACGGGGAAGAATTAAGTGATTACAATAATTATCTTTGTGCACATAATCCCAAACAGCCTTTACCACACTGTGTGTTTCTGTGATGCTCAGAAAAGGAAGGAATGTGCTTGCTTGGTTAATGCCTTGGCTAATTTCCCATAATCCACTATGATAAGGCCTCGTAGTCCTCATCTACCTATGCTGCATAGCAATGTGATGCACATTAGTCAATTAATAGTGTGTTAAATGACAGAGGTTCCAGTCAATTGAGTTTCTCATGGGGATTCGTCCTAAAAGACACCGAAAGATGAAGACAAAGACAGATGAAAGATAAAGAATAAATTTATTTTTCTTAAGTAATTAAGTAGTTTTGTAGTTTATGACAACCCTTCTATCTTTCTGTACATTTGTCCTTAGTTTCACCCTTACCCAACCATGTTGGTACCAATCCAATCAATGCATGCTGGTGGTGTTCAATAATTTACCGGAAGTGAGTAAGTATATACTTCTATTTATTTAAAACATTTAAATAGAGTTCCCCATCCCCCATCATCTGTATGCCCTGACTGCTTCAGTCAAAGGCGCTTCGGTTCACATATCAAACTGAGATCTTTAGAGCCACGCATTCCCGCTGGAAAACGAGAGAAAGGCTCCCCCTATTATGAGCGCCTCAGACGAGGTCTTGGTTCTTGACAAGGGTATTAAAATGAAATAAATCAGCCATTAAGAAGCGAGCGCTGGCAATTGAAACCCTATTAATGCGGCAGGCAGAAAGAAGTAGCCCCGGTGTGATGTGACAATGGAGCACCACAGTGCCCCTTTAATTGCATTTTGGCCTGCTTTTTATTCCTCAGAGTGGGTGCAGGAGACAGGTGTACATGGGAAATGAGTATTTAAGGACATTTGCTTGCACTTTAACGGATAGAAGGGCACACAAATGAACATGCTGATTATTTTTAGAGAATACTAAATGCTAAAAAAGTCAATGATTGTCTTATTAAAGCTAATTCATAACCTTAAAAAAAAGGGCCCGGACACAAGGGTCACTCCATCAACCATCAACACCATTGTCCATGTGTTGTCGCCAGCCAAGCCCCATCAATGTTGCATTGGTCCCTTTCTCATTACCTTCGCTGTTAGATGAGACACTGGGTGATGGATCATGGCCTCGGCTGGACCTCATTTGGGTGATGAATCGCCAGTTTTTCACTGTGAAGTGGGGAGGTGATTATATGTGGACACAAAGACAAACACAAACATTCACTCAGAGCGAAAGACATCAACAAAGTTCCTAACATTTTTAGGTTCCCGCTGTATTGTATCAGTGATACATAGTTAATATTTTAAAGGATAAACAGATAGAGTAACATCAAGTTGAAGCAGTTTACAAATAGCCCTAATAAAACACTAGTTAAGTTTATTTAGAATTTGTTAATTCAGTTTACCATTTAATGTATATTGCATGTGCCATAAAACACACTCTACTGTATACTTCAAGACTTTCACAACATCTCTGATCATACAGATGGACAATGCAGCAAGATACATTGTGAAAAATGGGAATACTTGCTTCATTAAGACTTCTTAGAGGTCCAGCAAATGATCAATTTCAACAAATCAAACTTTAAAATACTATTTTCGGAGAGAACAAAATGCCTTGTTTTGTTCTGTAATTTATTTTTATAGACACAAATCAAACATAATGCTGAAAATGGTTTGCTTTTTATATGGTAATGGACAGTTTTCCTGATATGAAAATTTCTTGCAAAAAGACCTTGATCAAGGATTTGAATCCAGGGCCTGTTGTGTGCAATGGAACAGTGCTATAAACATCTCAACACTGCAACTCATCTTTTCTACATTTTTGTTTTTTTCACTCCTAATCGTAGTAGTTTGAGACATGTACACCAGATATGAAGGTCGTTACAAATAAAATGTATTAATTTTACAATAATTAATATTCTCTAACATCAACTCTCTTGAAAAAAAATGAAAAGGATACTTCATCTAAATCAGCACAGATAACAATCACTGGATCTTTTTGCAGTAACAAATCAGGGTTTAAATGATAAAATATGAAAAACGTCCATTAAGTAATCCATTTAGCTTTTACAATATCAGGTGGAAATACACCTTGTTTTTTTGGAATGACTCCAGAAGTGACTGCTGCTGGCTGCGGCCATTGTTTTTTTGCCCTCAGGCTAAAAAAGTCCCAAAGCTCTTTAATGGGGCTCTTTTGAAATGTTTGTTTAAGTTTGTTGTATTGTTGATCATGACAGAGCTCCAGCTTCTCATTCAGTGGCTTTGAGAACAATGTACATTTCGTTCTTGCTTTGTGGTAATCCTAAAGTAAAATATTTACACACCAGGGACATGTGATTAAAAGTTGGTTAGCCACAGTGTTGTGCTCAATGCTACCCTGTTAGCGGGATGTTAACTGTGGAATGGATTTTCAGAACTGAGTCGTTCATCTTATCTCATGAGACTTCCCCTCCATTCTGAAGAGACTTTTCAGCAGATAACTAACTACAGACATAACTTTTGGATTGGAGATATTAAATCTGTGAAATCTGATGGTTTTAAACCCCATCCAACCATCCGTCCTTCCATCCATTCAATGTCCCACTCGTCCATAAGGGTCAGTAATATCTAAGTCCTGCAGGCATAAAGGCAGGTTAAAAGGGCAAAAGACGGGGTACACCCTGGACAGGTCGCCAGTCCATCCCAGATCTCTAATGCTAAGCCCAGTTTTCTTTGAGAAAATATGTTTCAGCTACCTTTATAGTGGAAATAGTTTCAAATTCAAAAGAAAACGAATTCCAGGATTTTTGGAAAACATGTGTCAAAGTAATCGTCATTTATATTTATCTAGAATATTATGATTAGTATACATGCTGTTAGTTTATTCAACTATACACCGAGTAAAGAGGATTTTTTTTGTTTTTATATATATTAAATAAATAGAATTTGACTTTTCCTTGAATGACCTGGTAAATACCAATCAGAACCAGATGGCCTTCTAAACTCACTCCATTGCCCATTGATTGTTGCATCTCTAGCTAAAAAGTGATGTAATGGGCTTTTTTCATTTATGAATAAATCTTTTATAAAGTGGTTAAACAAATGCTAAGAGAGCTTAATAAAAACTGCATCGTTGTGCAACAACAAACAATGTTGAATGTTAAATATTCTTATGTCTAGAGTATCTTTTAGTATTGTAATCTAAAGTTGCAATACTAAAAAGATTATGGAAACTAACTTTTTCCACAATACCCTTTCAATATTTAATACTTATCCAGACTTAAAAGTAATAAAACAAAACTCTTGTTGATAAAATTCCCATACTTCTCAGAACTGCATGATGTCCTGTTTTTGCAGAGTTTTGCAGGAGCTGGTTCTGAGAGAACAGAGCAGACAATAACTTCCATCACATGTCTGAGAATCAGCTTAGTCAAGAAGAAAGACGCAGGTCACGGCAAGTCTTCCAAATAAAAACATGGCAATGACAGAGTCTTTGAATTTCTCTTTCAACTTAAGCTTAGTAAGCAACAGCAAGTCGGAGATTCAAAAGTAATAAACCTCAATGGTCTATGTCAGACGTAACTAATGGAAGTAAGCATTGTGAAGATGCATACTTCGGAAATATAGGGAAATATATAAAACTGGAATAAAAACTTTTTATTTCCTGTTAGATTTTTTTATATTTTTCTATTTTCTTTCATATCAGAATGATCCAATTTTTAAATTAAGGAAACAAATGCATTGCATTGAATTGATTTATCACCTTATTCTTGATTTTAATTGTGTTATTTACTTGTTCACCATGACAGGGAGTGCTACAGGAAAATGAATGACGGCATCCAGGAGAGGTGTTAGTGCTTATTTGAAATTTCGTCAGGAGTACTCTTTCACCTGTCACTGGTTATTGATATATTCATTAGAGCGCCCTATTCTCTTTTGCTGGTATCAGTTTCTCTTGACAGTAGCACTGTTGACAACATCACTCAATGAATCACTTTACAATTATGATTGTTGATGGCCCATGACACAAACTTGGAGGGGATGTCATTATGTGAACATTAAAGTGATACACAGGGATGCTGGGATGGAAGACCTGGCTGCTACATCACCCTCCCCACACTGCCCCCCACCCCCATGCCTTCACCACACACCACTGCTTTGGTCCCTTTATTTAGAGCATGGCCCTCTCTTGAGCTGCCTTATCCCTCGGTGCAATGCTGTACCATTCTATTTAGTGGACACTCAGTCAACAGAAAACCAATAAAATAAAATTTTGCTGTTATTACATATGAGCAAAAGCCTTTGTAAAATAGTTATGTTTTGTTTAAGTCTGCTTTACATGTATGAAACAAAGTCTATTTTCTCTACCTTGCAGCTTTTAAACAAATACTTTCTAATTAAAGGGCCTTGGGTTGTGTTTTCTCTTGCATGATGAGAAATCTACAAGTGGACACCTCAAGTGTTCACATATAGAAATAAACAGTTCCTGCATGTGTCCTGAACTGATCTCAGTCAAGGTCACATAATCAGCTGAGCCAAAGCAGGAAAGCAAAGGTGCCTCTTTTTGCATACATTTAGTGATTTTTCAGTTACAAAACCCATTTTAAGTTCAAATGCTGCACATATATTTCACTGTTTTTCTTTTTTTCACAATCTTTGAAAATATAATGTAAGATCTAATTAGATCTAAAATATATATATCTATAATAATATATGTATAATAATAGTTTCTGAAGTTTCTGAAGTGCAGTTTGAAGATATTGCCTCTTCAATCTTCATATTAACGAGCAGTTAGCAGTAAAAATCTTGTTCAATATTGTGATTAAAGCAGTTGATCAATATGCACTTTAATAAATATCAAAATGCCTGGCTTTGATCATATTTAAAGATGACAGTGCTCTGATTATGATGACATTTCAGAACCACCCTTGCTTTTTTACCAGTCCTGGTTAAAATTTGTAAAAATTAAACATTAAGATAAACTGTTCAAACAAAAGAGGTGGTGCCACGACTACCGCAGTCATAAACTTTTTTAAAGAAGTAAATGTACAGACAAATTATGTATTTCCAAAAAAGAAGAAAGAGATCATAAATCAGGGTGAGTTAGATGTACCCAAATGTACAGTGAATTAAGTAATATAATAATTTGAAACAAACGGCTGAGTAGAGATGCATGTTTATTTTGACCTCATGCATAAGGAAAAGGATGTTCAAGTTCATAGCCACACATTTTAATTAATTTGATTAATTTGGGAAAATAATACATTTGCAGGATGTCTTACAGTGGTGCTGAATGAAAGACAATGATAAAAAATACAAGTTTAATACATAATTGTTTAATATATTTTGAATAGGCCCAGAATATGAAAATATATTATAATATAATATGTTTCCCAATGTCTGCACAAGAATATTCTGCACCGATAGAAATAGGAGTTTGAACTCATGTGAGAAGGAGCACAGGCTTTTCTGCCTTACATTTTTTTTACTTGAGTTTAAAAAACAAAAGAAGCAAAACAAGGATAAGCATTGGTCAACCTTTTGAGCATTGGTGCCGATCTAAGGAAGCCAAGGTCCTCAGCGCCCACACAGATGTTGCCACTTTTCTTCTCAACATGTAAGTTAAATGTTTGCTAATGCTAACCATAGGCTAATGATGGTGGGTGACACTTTACTGGCCAGGAGGAATTCAACTTGTAGTTTTCAACTTAAAGAAGATGAAAATGGAAAAGATAGGACTTCACTCGAGGTTTTCAGCTTGGGGGTTATCATGTTTCTATGAGAATAATTGGTAAAATCTTTGTCATAACTTTTGGTTTGGGAGGGATGCCAAGAAAACATTTCCTGCCTCCCTATTACAAACATTAAAGAGGCCGGGTTAAAAAATGTGAAAATATAAAAACACACAAAAAATATATGTTTATCTTCAAGTAAAACAATTTTTGCCAAATGTTTATCCTGATAATGTTTACTTAGTTCTTTTCAAACCTAAAAAGTTTTTTGCTCAGGAGACAGTAGACATAAACCTTATTGTATGCCATCTGTAGGAAAAAACCTTTAATAGATATTATAGCTTCCATACTGTATAGTTTACTTTTTGTAAAATACAACCCACAATTCATATTTTTTTTATATAAATAAGTCATCCTACAAACCTAACTGCCCCTATAGCATTGCTATCACTAGTATTAGTTTTAGTAAGGCAGCTTATTCACACAGCCATCAACTTCACAGCAAAATCTAAATGCATGCACTTCTTCATTTAACACGAACGTTCATTTTTTTGTTCCAAGCACTAAATTAATCTTATCCCCTTTGCATCAAATACATGTTTGAGCCTTTTCTCACTTGTCCTGACTTTCCACTATCTTTTCACAAGTCCACTGGGCATTGCTGACTTGCTCGATGCCATTCCTTGATTACATTATCAGAAGGCTAATTTTGGCTCACATAACACATATTTGAATTAAGACAAAAATAGTTCATTGCGCACAACACCAACATTTATCCTTGGTCATTTCGGTCCTCTTACCTAGGTCCTACCTAAAACTTTAAAGGTGACCTCAGGTAAAGGCAGGATATTGGACCCAGATTTCTGGAAAATGTATGGTTTTTCAAAGAGAAATGGTCTAAGATTATGCCCATTTGTGTGTGTGTTTTTGTGACTCTGTGGGGACCCACGACTCCCCATGAAGAAATGTTCTCTTCTTGGGGTTGTGGTTGGGTTACGGTATTAATTGAGTTTGGATTACGTTTAAGATTATGCATGAGTTGGTAATGATTAGGCTTAGGAGATAAGGGTTAGGCCACAGAAATGAATGAAAGTCTCCACAAGGATAGCGTGAACAATGTGTGCATCGTGTATGTGGATGGTCTTGCTTTACCTATAATGTAAGGGCAGTGTTTTGTAAAATATCCTTAACTGTGGGGACTTACAGGTACTTCTGCTAAAGTTCTCTTTAGTTGAGGTTAGGTTAAGGACTAAGGTGTTAATTTCAGTTTAGGTTAGGGTTAGGTATATGTTGGTAGTAGTTAGGGTAAGGGTCTGGGTTAGGCAATATAAAATGAATATAAGGCATAAACATCTCCATAAATCATGAAAAAAGCTGGAAAAGTGTGTATGGGTGTGTGTATGAGGGGGGAATACTTGTTTTTAATACAATTTGGGGTCCATTTTCAGGGATAATGGCACATTGTGGGGACTGACTGCTCCTTGCGGGGCCCCATGTCTGAACCCCAGGTTTAGGACTCTGGTGTGAATTGAGTTTAGGTTGGGGTTATTGTTAAGTATGACACCGTAATGGTTAGGGATAAGGTCATGGTTAAGTTGTAGAAATGGATGGAAGTCGGTGGAAAAGCCCCGTAAAGATAGTGTGACAGGTTTGTGTGTTTATGTGCACATATAT
>JAUZNJ010087969.1:0-22892 GCA_034780135.1 Jordanella pulchra
ATACGTTAAAAGAAGAACAAAGGTTCTTCTATAAAAGATTTATGAAAGAAACACGTTTGTTATAAAATGACCACAGAACATTAATGCTGATACAGCTGCTTACATTTTTTTTTTTGCTTTTTAACTTAACTTATGACCTTTTTTCAACTTCAATTACAACAATTTGCTTATTATCCAAGGGTTTATTTAATTGGTCAAATGCCACAATGCCACGTCTCTTGAATGGCTGGATGTCAATCTTGTGCTTCCAGGGGGTGACTCCATTTTTAAGAGTTGTGCAAGTGGCCAAAAATGATAATTTGTTCTATATGTGAGCTTCTCATATTGCTTTTTATTTGAGAGTCACTGTGTGTACTTATGGTTCAGCACCAATTACACTCCAATGTTTGATTCTTATGAGAACTTTGGTCTCTGATTAATGTTTTATATGCGGTGATATTGAAGGTCTGAGGTTCTAATCTGGCTTCAGTTCTTCTCCACACCATCTGTGACCACATGTTTCCAAACCAAGTGTGTTTGATAAATCCAAGTTACATCCACAAGTTTTAGGCCTCCTTTTGTGCATACGTAAGTTTGATAAATCAGACCCCAGGTTTCCGATTTTCTGCTAAACTCTCATTGAACAGATACTTTCCCTTTCCATCACAATTCCAGGTGAAACCGACGAGCAGCGTGGACTCAGAGGAGAGCTACCACCTCCTCTCTCACGCCTCCCGTAATGCCCATCTCATCAGCACTTCCTCTGGGATAAACATGCGGAGCGTCGTTCTTCTGTTTGTGGCGGCCTTTCTCTATGACTTTGCTGTGGGCGGAGCCATCGAGATCCTGGGCTCCTTTGTGCTGAAATCGCCTCTCAGCTGGAATGCCACACAAGTAACATTAGCTGCTTTTTTAGATTTCACCAATCATCATCATTTTCTCTTATCATTATTTGCTCCTAACTCAATTAGTTTTTTTATTCTAGCTTCATCTGTCAGGTTGTTTTAGTGTCCTCTTGTTCTTTCCCTACAGGTGGGGTATGGAAATGCTGCAGGCTGCATCATTTTCCTCACGAGTTTCATCGGCGTCATCGTGTTCCGTAAATGCGTCGGTGATGAAACGATGATCCTGATTGGTATGCTGTCGTTTGCTTCAGGCATCTACGTCATGTCCTTCGCCACCACCACCTCCGTTTACTACATAGGTGAGATGAGCGTCTGTCGACTCAGACCTGCAAACTGCAGCTTAATGTGTGACTTTACAAGACAAAGTCATTCGACTTCATGTCCCATCTTGGTTATCTGCACTTCCTCAGTTTCAAATACAGGAACAAGAAAGAGGAAGTAGGATTAATCTGAAGTCATAAAGTCTCTCCTCTCATATTTCCAGGCAGTGTCTAAAGCCTGTAGCCATTCAATCACATGGTCTTTATATCTGTCGGTTCTTCATGGTGCTTTTATTTTAATGCACTACAATCTAGACTATCTAACTAATCTCTACAGGGATTAATTATGTGAGAGATTATCAGTTTGTTTAAAATGACGGAAAATATGTATTTTCAGCTAAATAGGACTGAGATTTTGGGTGGGAAGAATTTTGTTGGTAAACCAATAACATATCCGTGTACTAAAACTCTGAATCCTTTAGATTTTTTTATTTTTTATTTCTGAATTGATTCTTATATTAATTCCAAAAGTTAAAACATTTTCCCTTTCCTCTGTCTTTACAGCCGACTATAAATTCTTAATATAATAATATATCATATAGTACTAGTATTAATATGCTGCATAACTAAACGGTCATTTTATGCAGTTAACAGCTAAAAACACTGAAATTAAAGTTTGGAGAAGAAAAGAATTGATTGTAAATCTTGTAAATTAAACCCATTCTTGCACTATAGTAACTTAAAGAAAGATCAATTTCACACCAAGGAAATATTTTCTCTATAACTTGAGATGGAAGAATCAGTAAACCAGAATATTATTTGAAAATGAATTTATTTCAGTTAACAAAAATGTTCAAAAGCTGAAACCCATTTATAGAAATGTATTATATACAGATTAATGTATTCCAAGCATTGATTTCTGTTCTTAAAAAAACTGGCTAATGATGAGAGAAAGAGAATGAGAACAAAACATTAAAGATCTTTTATTCTGAAATAGTTAATTTTGGTCTCAAATAATGAAACCACAAAATGCAACATCAAAAGATGGCTATTCAGCCCACTGTAGCTAAGACTGTTACTGGAAAGTTAAGTGGAAGGAAGAAGGGGAAAAAAGTGGACAAGCAACAATGATAAACTCAGCTTTGAGAATCATTAAGCCAATCCCATTTAAGTGGAAGGAAACTCAGAAGGCAAAAATATGATGCACTGGTAAATAACAACAAATATGAAGTGCAATGCTTTAATTTTCCTTTCAAATTATTGTCTGGATGGAGCTGTGTCTTTGACGGAGTATTAGTGTAGGTACATGGGGCTATTATAGGGCTTAGTGTGAAAGTACCTCTTTTCCCGCTTCCTGTATCCGTGAGCTGTGCTACATTGCTAACAATTGTGTGTAAACAAGAGCAAGTAGAAATCTGGCATTAGCTTTGTTTTTTTTCTTCCTTGTTATGGCCTTCTCTCTATAACACTGCAAAAGTTGGCGGCCCATGTTTGATTAAATATTTTCTTCTTTTTGTAGTATTAGGTCAACATTGTTAACCTGATAGCATTTACAGGACATGCTAGCTAGACCCTAACCCTTACTGTAGCTTGCTGTGGTTCCTATTTAACAATAGGTCCATTTATCCAAAATTTTAGAATCTTAATTTAACACCATTAATGTATTTTTAAAGAAACATAAAGGTTTAGTTTTTGTGTCTCTGATAAGGGACAAATGAAGCCAGCTTTGTAGCAGTGGCGTGACATTTCAGGGAAGAGAAACCTTTACCAATCAGACCCTCTTTGTCTCCACAGCCCGTTCACTAAACCTCTTTGCACTCATCCCCATTCCGACGATCAGGTCTGTGGTCTCGCAGCTGGTCCCTGCATCCTGTTATGGTAAGTTCCCAGTACATGTTGACATGTGTAACAGTTGCAAACACATCAGTTCACATGTAGAAAATAAGAAATATACTTTCATCCTTTCCTTTTAAATACTTTTTACTGTGTTAGGCTACTAAAAGCCTGTTTCTATGCAGTTAACTCCAACTACAGAAGGAAGAATCAATTATTTGTTTAATTAAAAGTAAGCCTTTCTTAAGAAACAAAATATCCCTGCAGAGGTTGTTCATCCACCTGCTGTTTCAGTTACAGTTTCATTTGACTTGTGTTTGCACACCCTTTGGAAAAATCTTTCATTTCCTGGCAACCTGACTGCTCCTGTAATGCTGGTCCATCCAGTTCATGGCTTTATCGCTGCAACACATCAACCCTCTCTGACATCATGACATCTGGGTTGAACTCCCTTAAAACCACATGATAAACACTGTAAATGCTCCTTGAACTCAGCGTTTAGTGCATTTATTTTAGGATTTCATGTTTTTTTCTGCATGATATTTTGACCTATATCTCTTTTTTTTTTTTTTGGGCTTCCATAAGGCATGGCTCTCACCCTGCTGGAGATGACCCTTAAAGCGGCCAGTGTGGCCTACATTCCCACCTTCACTAAGATCTATCAGAGCAGTCTCAACTGGCTCCCAGGCCTGGTCTTTTTGATCTCCAGCATCATCACTGTATTTGCAATGATACCCATCAGGTACTCGGCATCGAAAACTAATGAGTAAACTGCATCTGATGAACCCTCTGTGTCTTATTCTCAACGTTTCTCTCTTTCCTGAAGCATCGTCGGCTGCATGTCGGCTCGGAAAAGGCAGTACATGAGGATTCAGGGAGACTGAAGAAGCAGCACATATACAAGCAGTGAGTTCATTCTAAAACAAGCCAACTGGGAAATGAGACTTTAAGGGTCTGAAATGTTAACATGTCACTTCCTCAAATGTTGGAGCTAATACAGGGTGTGTTTTATATTTGTCTAAACGGCCTTAAGTAACATTCAGTGTGACGTAAAAAGGCTTTACTTTACATGACAAAAGCCAAACCCATATGACAAATAAATAGTTGAACATTTTTTGAAACTATGTCAAAGGTTCAAGAAAAGGTGGTTTAATCAGACGATGGCTTTTGTTAGAAAAACAGAAGTAGTTTTAAAAAAACTGCCCTATTCCTAGTACTTTCAACACTTTGGAGAGTACCACTCAGAGTATTACATGAGGTCAAGTAATGTTTACCTTTATTACACTCTCTTGCTACCATCAGTTTAATGAGGTAATGCAGATTTCAGCTGTTTTTTTTTGTTTTGTTTCACTTTTAGATTTATTCAGTGGAAATATGTATTACAGATTGGTACGAGTTCAGAAAAGCTAAAGCGATGCTGTGTTTTGTTTAAACACAAACATCCTGGGATTCCCTAACAAAACAAAACAATCCCTTTTAAACCTTAATCTACTTAATCTAGCTATAGACTTCCATGTTTTTACATGTTTAGTTTATAACGATATGTTGGAATCAGTGTCTTGGAGTTTCGTACTTTTAGGGAAAGAGTTTACATAAACAAAGCGTGAGGAAAATCTCTCATGAATTGATACCGATGTTTTCGTGTCTTAGTCTCGTCACAATGTTCATGTAAGGACTTTGAAAAGTTCAAGTTATTACAGAGCTGATCATTTAAGCTGTCTTTAGCATCTAAAAAGCCTCCTTTTATATAAATGGAATCATGAGAGTAAACCTTAACCTTTCCAGGAAGCCAATTATCACGTTTAAAGACCCAAATTAAAAACTTAAAAGGGAAAAAGTGAGCAACTTTATTTGTTCTTCTAGGTTTCATGCTTCCTCCTGAACGTTTTTCTTGCTCTGTAATCCATACAGATAAGTGCTGCTAGCCTGATCTGTTCATTTAGGTACGATGCTTTCTCTGACTGGAGCATCGCTCTCTGTTTTATGGTCAGTTCAGCAGGGAGGTTATTGATGAATTGTTTAAGTTGTAGGAAATTCATAATACAGGACAACCTCTCCTTCCCAAGAACTAAAGATCTGATGAAATATATATATATATATATATATATATGTGTGTGAATATATGTTTAGCTTTACCTGGAGGTTATTTCAGTTTGGTGAATCCTGTCATCTGGTAATAAAGATACATTTGAAGGACAAAATACATCCTTATATATGTTAGTTGGAACATTTATGGACTGTTTTAACAAAATCTATTATAGTGACTGCAGCTTTTAATGGATTTTCTTAACAAAGTTCTAAAAAAATATACTTTTACTTCTCTTTTTAACAGTATACATTGCTCTCATGCTTTTATTCTGACATACTTGTGCTTTTTAGGTTTTTATGTTTGACTTGTTATACTTAAATGCTGAGGTCTGTGTTTGCACTTAAATTAGTTGGAATTTATTATTACGTCTTTACAAACATAGGTGTTGGGTTTTTTATTATAATCATAGTAAACTTCTTGAAGTGTTATTATTATTGTTTATATCAAGTATTTCTAATTATGTAACTTTACTGACACACTACAGTGTTTTTATTGTTTATGTAATTTTATTTACACATTCCTATGTAAATAAAGTTTTAAAGAATATAAACTATCAGTTCTCTTGTTCTGCTTCTTCTTTTATGAGATATATAGCATTCCTTATAACATTGGAGTAAAAGGAAGTAACACTTCTTGCAGAAACATAAGAATCATCATTTATTCTCTTTATTATTGGTCCAATATATTTTCAAAAAAATGTGATAAAGATAAATTGCATCAAAACATCAGTATACAAGCTTATTTATTATTACAACAAACTGTTATTAACATTCAAATATACAATCAGGGACGTAAACAGAGCACACTGGGGGGGGGACATCCACACAGGTTGGATTCCTGATGATGGGACGGTTCATTTGGTTTAGAAACATAAAGGAAAACTCTTCCCTTTTTGAGAGACTTGAACTGAACCGTTTCACGAACGCCGCCTTTCTGGATGGACCTGGATGCTCCAAACAAAAACACAACATCTGCCTCACTTGATGCAACGCTTTCATTTTTAGCAACCAAGAGCTACATGTTTAGTGCCAAAAAAAAAAAAAGAAAAAAAAAAAACAGCAAATGTAAATTATAGAACCTGGCTGGTTCTGAAGAACAAACAAATTCAACCAAATGAACAGAACCGGGTCACATGTACAGTCCCTTCTTCAATGTTAATTAGCTGGCTCATGACTGAAAACTTCATTTACACCAGAAAAAAAAGGTCTATTGATGGACGAAAACCTGTTTTCTTTTTGTATGATTATTATTCAAATGCCGCTTTTCACCGGGGGAGGAAATGTAAATACAAAGTAAACAAAAACCTAACAGTCACTACAATGATGATTGTTGACCTTTAAACTCTAATAACCTTTTTTTTTTTAACTCTCTTACCCCTATCAGAGGTCAACACCTCCGGGTACCTATAAAAAGGTTTCAACTTAACTATTCTTTTCTGCCCATTAACAGCGCCTCCCATATTTAACTGCATCCTGGTAAAATGTCAGCAGCAGTGGAAGCAATCCTCCAAGCTTTTAATCGTTTAAAGTCGCGGTATTCTTGTTATAGCGCAGAAAATCTTGGACTTTTTCAAATCCTGAGTTACTCAAGAGCAACAAAAAAAAAAAATATGAACAGAAGCACAGCTGTAGTTTCAGGGTGAGGTCTAACTTCCAACAAAGATGAGCTTTTTTTTAAGGCTTTGTGTGCATCTTTACCAGGCGTGCCAATCACTGCAGATGGTGGTGTGTATTATAAGCATCGTTTGCATTGATAATAAAGCTTTATATTAACACAGTAGAGTCATAAAAATGAGTAGGAAAAAAAAAAATGTAACAGAGATACTGTTTGGATCTCGGTTGCCTTCCTCAAAGTGCATCATCATATTTTGCTATTATTTCAGTCAGATTCGGTTATTCGGGCTTTGAATGTGAGCACATCCCCTGCTGTAGCTGCCTCAGGTCATCCTAGCTTCATAGCTACCTGGAACAGTTCCTATCTGACCCCTTACATGGAACAAAGAGTTGAATGTTTCTTCATTTTTGTCCTTAGTCACATCTGGTAGTACAATTAAAGAAGTAGCTGCTTTAAAGCTTAAAGCTCATCCAAGATATAAGAATGAGGGACATAAGAGAGCATCTAGAAGCTGCAGACGGTATGTCCTCCGTGATGTTTGCCTGCAAAGAGGGCAGGCCCAACAATGTGGCATCAGGTTCAGGAACTTCAATCAACGTACCTTTAGTCTGAACATCTCCTTCGCTGGAGAGATAATAAGAATATCTGATGCTACATCTGTGCATAAAGTGATAGAAAACGAACAAAAGTCGAATGTTTCCGTCGTTGAGCCCGAAATCATCGGTCATATTTTGCTACCTAATCCCAAGTCGTAGTAAGCGGGACACACAGCTCAGGACGGGGGAACATGAGGCGATAAATAAGGACATTTTCAGCAGGTTTCATCTCCCTGCTGAGGCTTGGATTCATCATACGAACGCCGTATTGATCTGAGGGCAGCTTATTTGCACCTTTTATGTGAGATCAAATCACTAATGTAATCTAAAAACAAAATGAAAATTGAAACTAAAAATTTCTCCAAGCCACTTTTGTATTTTCTATTTTTTTTTCCCAATGGATTACAGTTCTATGAACCCATGCGTAAAGTGAATACTGTGAGCAATCAATGAACAACGGAAAGGATTTACCACAGGACTGAGTCATTAGGCTCAATTCTGTTTAATAAGTTACTGGACAAACCAAGGTGGCACTAGGCTGTATGTGAGCACTGCAAGCAATTATTGATCTAAAACACCTGCTGGTTATTTAAAGGTCATTTCAGTCCCTTTTTACGCTCAAAGCATCAGCAGGTTAGAATGATTCACCAGTTCCCATTCTAAGCTATTCCAGAGCTACATGCCACACCCCTTAACACGACCAACTTTAGTTTGCAGGAAAAGGCTGGAATATCAGGATACTGTGACTTTAAATGATCAATGTAACCTTTATACCAATACAATAAGAAATGGAAGTTCTAAGCTTCGCCACTAGGTGGAGCTGTTTGACACCTTTCAATAAAGCCCAGGAGGTAAAACTGCTAAATTTCCCATGTAGGTTTTATCAAGACATTTGTCATCAAATTTCTGAATGAACAGACGCTTGGATGTAACAAGCACCAAACAAAATATGTATTAACTGAAAAATGAGTTAAACTACAGTTATGACAAAAAAATTTCAGCAAGTTTTTTGTTTATTTCTGGTAGGAGCAAAAAAAAAAAAGAAAGAAAGAAAACAAACAAAAAAAGATCTCCCATTAAAAATCGACTTTTTTTTGCAACAGATATTCTTATTTGTCGCGAGCAAAAAAAAAAGGAAAAAAGCCCACCACGATCCAAAACATTGAATTATTTGGTAAATAAACATTTATTTCTTTTTCTATAATGATCAGCATATGTCGGTGTAGCGTCGAACAAACGGATGAAACAACGCATCACACATTAGATTCAAACACTAACATGTTTATCACGCTTGATGCTGTTTTTGATCAATAGATAATAAAACTACAAGTTTCACTCATCAAATAAACAACATTTGATGGGGTAAACCTGTGGACCAATCCCCTGATCTGTGGCTGAGTTAGCCCCGCCCACTGACATTCATTCTATTCTGACATTAAACTCAACAGGTGAAAGTCATCCATTCAATCCATCAATCAATTCCTCTACAATTTCATTCAACTGGAAGCACATAAATATTTATTTACCAAATTATTGGTGTATTGAACTGTGGTTTTTCTGCTCGTCGATAGTCATTTGGCTCAGTGTGAAAACGGAGAGGGCCCCATCTCTCCAAAGGTAGTTAAATAAACACAAGCAGCACTGGCAGCAACAACAACAAAAAAAGATTGAAGTGTTAGGTAGAAAACGTCCATAGAAAAGGAAAAAAAAAAAAAAAGAGGATTTGTACAGGAGGTTCTCTACTCTCCCAGCTGACCTCAAACGCACCGCTCATTTCCATCCCTCCTCGCAGGTCGAATCGACGGCAGCTGCTTCCTGTGGGATCGTCTCTCAGGAGAACCGGAGGCAGACATCAGCAGTTAGAACCTGCAGCCCCAGCAGCTGTTTTTTTTTTTTTTTTTTTTTTTTTCCCGTGGCGTGGGGGAGCGTGAGGTGAAAGAACATGTCAGGTTCAGTTCGTCTCGCTCGTTTTGTCCTCAGTCTGTTTTTCCTGGAGGAGAGTAATGAGGGACTCCCAAGCTTCCTGGCACTGCAGAGAGAGAACGAGGAAGTATTCATGCCTCTTATGCTTCAGGTTAAAATCACAATCACTGGCTGCTCGTCTTTAGTTTCACACAATTAGAGACGAGAGAAATGTTGGCAAACTCTTCTTTGCAAAACAGTAAAACTGAATGAAAAAGCGTCATGTGTCATTTATGGGAAAATAATACGTTTTTTTTCCCTTTTGTATCAACTTTGGCCGATGCGTCGCCAATTTATTAGTGCATCCGGCAGCCATGTTTTGAGATAATAATAAATTATTACTTTTTTTTATTTGGTGGGGGAATAATGACTAACACGGTTAGATAAACACAAATCAAATGGAGGTTTTTCAAAAAACGCCATCAGATCCACTTCACACACAGCTACGCAGAGAGACGGGTTGATGTTAGCCATGGCTGCGGCCCGCCTAAGAGCTTCACTGGTTGCCACGGTCAACATCGAAACTTTTACGCACTAAATCAGTAAATGGGCCACATAGTGAAGCTCAATAGGATAATGATCTCGCTTCAAATGATCTTAAAACGTACTTTCGTGGAACAAAGGCAACAGAAAAATGAACTTTTAACTTGATACTCTGAGCTCTGGGAGCGTTGCTCTGGAAGCTGCTGCTGCAGCAGTGCATGCTGGGACAGCTGCCAGCCTGTAGAATGCACAAGTCACTGAACTGGAACAGTGCTGAGGCTGATGACGTTTCACGAGCAGAAGTACGCATATCACAGATCGGAGTCTTTAGTTTTTAGCTCCATCTCCTGACCCCGCTTCACGTACCTTTTCATAATAGTTGATGTTTTTGTCGGCCATGCCGGTGAGGAGCTGTTTGAAGTCTTGCCTCTTGTTCCTCTGCCAGCGCTCCCAGTCTGCTTTCAGGTCTGCGTTGAAACACTCCACTTTGTCCTGGCATTTCTCCACTTCCACAGGAATCTGCAGCGGAGCAGAGAAAACTAAATCTACAGGGGACTACTTGTTGGCGAGATCTAAGGTGCAGCATGGAAGGAGGAATTTCAGGAGGGAAAGTTTAAAAATAAACATTTTGACTATAGATATTCAGCAGATACAACTATAGTCAACTTTTATCAGATGAAAGCGGAAAGTCTTGCGAAATTAAGTCAAATGAGAGGAAGGATGTTGCTTACAGGGGTCCGATCTTCTTGTTTGCGCAACACAGCAGCTTCCAGGCGGCCCTCGTACTCCGCTTGAACTTGGTCTCGTTTCCTCAAAACGTTCTGTTATCAGACGGAAGGTTCCCGAGTTAATATGAACACACTGAGCCCTCGAAGAAACAGCATGTGACGAATGTAAGACGCAGACAAATCTGCTGAGTTATGAGCTGGACAGGACGTGATGCATGCAAAAAAAAAAAAACCCTGATGGGCCTTTTTTTTTAATAGTCTGGGAGCAAAACTGATGCAGCTGTGAGTTTAAAAGGCCGGAAAAGAAATGTAGATTTACTTTCAATGCATTTCACAAAATATATATATATAAATAACTTTAATATAAAAGAAAGTATCAGGAGACAGTGAATAGAATCAGAGATAAATAATTCTTCACATTGTTGCTGTTTATAAGAGCCTCTGAATCTAACAAGTGTTGCTTTAATCTGTGAAAATGTTACAGGTTCAACAAACTTTAAAAGGTTTCTAAGGTGCAGAGATTAAGCAGAGCATCTGTGTAGCAGAGTTGACCTGATCTTTATCTGTGGATCTGCTGAGCTGAGTCATAAACACATGACTGTTCAGACCACATGGGGGGTTTTTTTGGACATAGAGAACAAGAAAGACGGGTTAAAAATGAGCATGTTTTGTTTATACGTGATGTGACATCAGATGGAGAGACTGTGGGCTGAAAGCAAGGAGATGGATTTGATTTGCTGGTTTCGGCAGATGTAGGTGTGAAGTCTTACCTTCATGGATTCGATGTAAAGAACGTATTCTCTGAGAACAGGCAGGAAGTCCTGGCTCATGTTGTCGCTCAGATCCTCCAAAGCACCACAGCTTGTCGTCACGCAGCCGGCCACGCCCTCCAGGGGGCGCTGCAGCTGCTCCTCTGACCCAGCCCAGCTGGAATAGACAGCGCCGTACTCGCGCAGCTCTGTGAGGTACTCTGGGAGTAAAAAAAAAAAAAAAAAAGAAACCAATGAAATGGTTTCCTGAGTTCTGAGTGGGAGCACAGCTGCGTCTATCTCTGCAAACCACGACAGATGGTGACGGGGAACATTTCACACGGCAGGCATCGAACAGAGTTTCTCTTTCATGCAAACGGCTTGTTTTAAACCTCCGTTTGCAGGATTTAAAATGTGGTTTAGATAAACATTCAGCTCTGGCGCTTTGTTCAAGGTAGGAATGTGAAGTTGGGCTCTGAAAAAAAAAATCTATAAATGAAAGTCCATCTAACCCCTGAAGCTGCTAAGGACTCATGTCCACATTATGATTCTACCATCCTGTTCATCTTAAAAAAAAAAGAAAAAAACTGAACTTAGATGGACTTTTTTCATCTCATGGAGTTCTTGAACATGTTTACATTTACAGATATATTCCAAGTTATTTTAAAAGGGGAAGATGAACAGTGTTAAACACTGCAGGAAGAGTTCACGGCTTTAGTCACGTCTTCCTGATACCTGACTGCTCTTTGAGGATCCTCTGAGCGATGCGATCAATGGTTCCCAGTTTCTGGCTGAATGTGTCCAGATACTCTCCCATGGCGCAGAACTCGGCCGGCCGCGCCCGCAGCTTGTAGCCTCCTGCGACGTGCTTCACCGATTCTCCCACTTTGGTCAGCAGGGCCAGACCCTGACGCTTGTTCAGGTCCTGCAGAGACGCACAACGTCAGAGTAAAGAGGAGCGACAGATCCAGATCTAACGCTCAGGAGCTGCTCCTTCACTGGAAGTTAAGATGCCTTTACATAAATGAAACTTTTATTACAGTGGTATTCATCTATGAACCTCTTGTTTGACTTTGATTTTACTCTGGAGTCTTTATCGCCCTTCATAAAGCTCAAATATAGTAAATAAACGTGAGCAAACTCAACATCCTTACATTTAAGATGATTAAAAAAAAAAAGATCAGACCGTGCAAAGAGTCGTATCATGTAAAGTCAGCGTTTAACGCAGAGCTGGTGACGACTTATGGCGACCGTGAACTTTGGAGAACTTTTCCTTTCCAACAATTTTGTAAAAAAAAAAAAAAAAAGAATAATAATAATCAACTGTAGGAAACTTTTTTTCATGTTTTAGGTAAATAAAACAAAGAAAACATTTGCAAAGAGAAGACGGAAAGATTTTCCTCTATGCGATGTTGATACTTTTAGTATTATTGTGTTTTTAGGAAATTCAATGCAATCATTTCTAAATGCCTGCAGTAAAACAATAAAGCAATGAAGAGTCATTTTGGAATGATTTTAGAAAACTTGGGCTGGGATTTTAAAGTGTCAAATTCAATGCATTAATTACAAACATTTTAACACATCAAAACTATTTATGCTCTTATATACAAACTAAAATCCCAAGCAGGAACCTATTTACTCCGTTTCTTGTACAACCATAAATGTGATCCACAAGCGATATAAACTATGGACATCTAAGCCATAATAAATGTTATCTGAATAGTGCGGCAGTTAGGAAGGAGCTAAAACCAGGAATATGGATTATTTGTGTTAATAACTGGCTTAAATATTTAAATGCACTAAATGCAATTGTTCATGTCAGTGTTAGAAATGAAACTGTTTACAACAAATGCTAAACTCTTACAGGAAATGTTGTATTCCTAGATTATGTTTAGTGTGAGGAATCCTGCCATAATCGATGCTCATGGACTTTTCACACTTCTATAGAAGTAGATTTTCCAAAGAAATCAGGGGTTTCTCAAAAAAAGATAAATGATTCTTCAACATGGAATGTTTTCACCATCAGACAAATGTTTGGGAATTTGAAGGGTCTTTTCTTTAGATTATGCTACCACACTAATAGATGGGTTTAATAACAGCCTTTTAGCAGTGGAAGATGTTCTGGTAAAAGTTACAGCTACTATTTTTTACTACTTTCTTTTCTGACCACATTTGAGTCCACTGCTGCTTTACCTTGGCAGTCAGGAAGGCGTTAAGATGAGGGTTGAAAGACAGAACTGGGTGGTCCGCGACACGCTTCAGGAACTTGTCCAGAGCCTTCATCCTCGTCTCCACAAACTCCTCCGAGAAGCGGTCCACCACGCCCTTCATCACAAACTTCTCAGGCAGCGGCTGGAGACAGGAGAGAAAGAGAGAGTGAAGGAGGAGCGTCTCACTGGGACAGTGGGTCAGGGTGGAATATGAGCGGTGGGGGCGAACCGGGATCAGGTGGGTCGGCTGGCTGTCTTCTAATTTTGTCCTCAGCCAGTCGAAGTCCTGGTAACGCCGCCGCACGCTGTACTCCGGGAGGTCGAACTCTATCCGTGTCGTCTGGAAAAAAAGGAACCAACACAATTTTTAAACAGACATCCCAACATATTTTCAAATATAAAACCATGTAAATGTGTTTGCTTATAATGTATTGAACTCATGAAAACTCTTTAAACACCAGAAATGTCCCGGTACAACTTTTTCATTTCCGATACCATGATATCACATACTGACAGTGCAGAACCTGATGATATCAGCATTAATCGTACATGATTTTATTACCCATCTTGTTCTGTAAAACGTTAGAAAAAGGCTTGATTAAGTGATTTTACTAAAAACAGAGAACAACAGGTCTGAGAACAACTGACGCCTGGTGGAGTTCAAGAAACGTTAAAACAGAAGCAGAGTTTTTCTATCAGCATGAAAATATCAGAGATTTTCGATGCAGGCCGATATAATCTGATATTAGATTTTTGGCAGGACATCCCTATAATATACATGACATGAGGTCAAATCTTTCAGATTTACTGAAGGTGGCCTGAATATTTCAGGGCATTAAAACTAAAATATATACTCTCTGCCACTTTAGTGATAAGTAACCCCCCCTCACAGGGTCCAATAGGGTGGAATGATGCCAGAAAATCTGAGATCAGGTGCAACATAAGCCTATGATCCCCTCTGTGCTTCCTGCACTCTGTGATCTTTTGCTTTTCTCAGTAACGTCTTATTATGAGCTCTTACTTTGGCGAACTATTTCTATGCAGCTTCAGAAATCCAGATGTTTGTTGAACAAACCAACTGTAACCATGCGGCCCTGGGGTGTCTATGGATTACTGCCATTCTAAAGAATAAACAAACACTTTTTCACCGTAGTTTAATATAAAAGCAATTTTTCGGATATAATGTACTTGAAAAGCAGCTCAGAGGTGATTTTAAAAAGAAACCCGAGTTTTTTTCAGGCCTCTTCTGTAGGAATTTACCTCATACTTGTGAAGTTAAACTTTTCCAACTCGTTTCCGTCTCATATAAACAGTGCCGAGGTCAGGACCTTGAAGAGGCCTTTCCATATGCATCATGTAAGCACTTCTTGATGTATGTTTAGAAATCACCAGCATAGAGGTGTCAGTTTTGAAGCACAGTTATTTTTCTGCTCTACGTTCCACTAAAGTCAGCTCTGTGGTCAAATGGCTCTTAGGTTCGGGTTAACCTTCAGGCGTTAGTGAAAGAGAAGTCAACCTTTGCTAAAGAATGACACAGTTTATCTCATTTAGGTTGATGTTAAAAGCACCACCTTATCTCTGAGGCTTTGGATAAATAAGTGTAGAAAAATATTTCAGTTTGTGAGCTTATTTCATCTCTTTGTCGTCAAACCTTTAGTCTAAAAAACGGTCATCAAAAATGAGAGAATCCTGTGATTTCATTCATCACTGATTAGAATAAAGAGAAGAAACCAAAACACATTTTCTCCATCAAGTCTTGAGTACCTGGCCCAGAGCATCACTTATCTTCCACCTTACTAAACTGTTGAAATAAGGCTTCTTTCCACATATTCATCCTTTGTTTAGTGGCTGTGTTTATGAGCCTATAGGGGCTTGGAAGTAGTGCCATTTGTATTAACTCAACAAACCTCTCTTCACACTCATATTCTCACAGTTTCATGTTGGACTCCTCTGTAACACAAACCTTTTTCAAATTATCCATGATCAAAAAGAAAAGGCTGAAACATTTCCGCAGTTTCATGTCCTACAGTTTATGAAGCAACATGAATGTTTGTGAATCAGATTTAAGTGTTTTTACTCATATAAAGAGAACAATAAACTACGCCCGAATTTTAAACATTTGACTTAATTTGTTTGATTGCAAGTAATTCAAACGTATGAACATCTAAAATATTTCTAAATCTAATGTCTTTCTTACCGCAGCTTTCGACAGTTTTTACTGTAGACAAGATAATTGCAGCATTCTTGATCTGCTTTGCCGAATAATTTCGGGCTGAAAATTAGTTTGTAAACTTTTTCTGCTCAACAGGTGAAAACTCGGTTATCAGCAAGTTTGGTATCACCTTCTCCCCTCAGGGACGAACATGGCGATGGGGTCCTTACTCTGTGTCTCTATGGATCGATTGGGATTCCTGTACTGAAAAAAGTTCAATGTTTATTGTTCAGGTAGCTCAGCGTCTAAACCAGGGGTCTGCAACCTGCCGCTCTGGAACCACATCTGGCTAAAAATGATATAAAGCACTAACTAATTTACTATAATAACAAATACCAGTCTTAGAAGCTTGGGTGGTTTTATGAAGAACATATGAACTGAATTTTCCCAACAGAAGGATTTTAAAAGCACCAGAAATATATTTTAGAGCCATTTTTCTTGTAATCAGCTTGATAATTCAGTGTTTTATTATTATAATTTGTTTTTACATCAAATAATACTCTACACAAGAAAATCCATGTCTCATCTTTATGCATCCTTTGATATTTCGCCTTTTTACCAGTGTAAAAATTGTACACACTAGTGTTTTATTAACAAGTCATTGAACATTTTGCTTCTCTAAATTATTTTCATTTAGCTGGACTTGGGGCAAAACGGCTCTTTGGATATGAAAGGTCGCAGAGGCCTGATTTAAACCTGCCATACAAAGACAACGGGTGGATTTAACCTTTATTCTGATCGCTGCAGATATAAAAGATGTGTAACAACCTCTTACCTGCAGGTGGCAACTCTAGTTTTTTTTATTTCTGAAATGCTGCTCTTAAGCAAAAAGTACATCTGTACCAACGTACAACAACAAAAAATACTCCACTGTAGCTGTACTTTGAAACCTCATCATATAAGAAAACACCTGCTGCTCTTAATAAACACGCAGCTCTATTCCATAAGTTCATTAACCGAGATCCACTGACACTCAGTTAATGTTCGCAGTGCAGATTCTCCTTTTTCTAGTCGGGGTCCAACTTGTCAGAACAAGATGGTAAAAAAAAAAACTCTTAATGTAGTTTTATGACACGATATCAGTAGATCAAAAGGGAATATTTAAAGCAGGAAAACAAAATCTTCAAATTACTGTTTCATGATGAGAGAAAGTGGATCATCTGGATTTAAAGAGTAAAGCAGAACCTTTAAGATTTTGAACTGAATCCTGTAACAAAAAGGAAGCCAGTGTTTTTGTTTGGGTGGGATCGAGCCTTTTGCATCCAGTCAGCAGGATGCTCAGCAATGATCGATCAACACCGAGATAAAAGGAGCTGCAGAAAGCAAAGCAAGACTGGAGTAAAGAGAGATATTTTCTTCAAACTGGTAAGAAGGGATGAAGGCCAACAAATGTTGCTAATCTCATTTAAAAGTGCTGCAAAATACAACTGTCCTGAATCAGCAACACATGGATTTTAACTTTTACCTCAAACACTGAGAAGTTCTGTAGTAAATTAAATGTTTCTTCAGCTATACTTCACCTCAGGAAATCGCCTGCTGTCCCATTTTGATTTGTACTCCAGAAAACATTCATAACAAAAAAAAAAAAAAAACAGAAAAGAAAAACTCTAAAACTAAAAGGATGATTCGGTATAGAAGAAACTTAGCAAACGATAAATTATTAATGGAGCATTTAGGCTCTTTGATTGGACCTATGAAAAATATAAATCATAGCTGCCTTTCAAGAAATGATTAACCAAAGGAACAGTTGTGGAAATATTTACAGACAGCCTGTGGGAAATGCACTTCTAAGGAAGTTATAGTGAGAGCAGACTTTGTTTATCTTTCTCCTCTGCAGCTCTGAGGGATGATCTATTACACACAAAGTCCATAGGCATCATCATTTACATCGCCATAAATTCACAGTCATGAGATCATGAAAAGCAAGGTCCAATCCAGTCATGAGATTCGTTTTTTCATTAAGGATTCTTTAAAAGATCTGAATGAAAAAAGAGGAACTGGTTAAAGACGTTCTGACAAACCTTAGTGGAGACTCTGTAGGTGATGTAGGTCTCCATGGTGGAGACGTGTTTCTTTGGGTCGTCGACGGTGACAAAGAGATCGCGGGTTTCTGCAGAACCATAAGAGTCCTGATCGTCTGCTTCCAGGTCGTCATCTAGCTGCAGCCTGCTGAGCAGCACCGGCGCAGAGGTGGGACTGGAGATCTCCACGGGTGCACCGTTAGTCAGGCCCGGCTCCTGCTGGAAACAAAAAATGAAATAAAAAACATGGACCACAGAAATGACGTGATGATGGTTGCTGCGGCAGACAAGAGCTACAGACAAAGAGCTTCCTGATAGACGGATTGTGATGCTGACGAAGCTGTTCTTCATCATCAATGGAGCTCTTGTTGAGACGGCGTGCATCTCCAGGATCAGCTTTCTGATTGGAAAATGGATAAAAAAAAAAAAAACAGGAGTAATGCAAATCTACTGTTTTAACTGTCTGTTAGGATTAAAAACAACAGAGAAAAAGATAGTGGAACGAGTCATACAACTGAAACTAAACTGATTTTAATTTTAAAGACAATAAATACAAAGGAAAAGTAAAAAGGTTGCACTTTAAAGGAGACTTTGCACACTGTGAGAAGCTCTAAAACCTCCCAAAAAGACCCGATAACAGCGCATCTTAACTCACTCCAGAGAGGTAAGAAAGTGAAAGAAACTGATGCTGCAGCTGAATCTATTTTTTTTTTTTTTTTTAAGAGGCTACGTGTGCAACGTATCAGATTCAGTCAACTGGAACAGAAGAGCTGCTCCTCCGGCCTCCTTTCCTCAGTTCACTTCTCATACACACACAAACGGTTTCCTTATACCGCTGGCGGACAGAAAACATGCGCTGACAGAAGCGAAACCTTCCACAGCTGCTGACCTGCTCTGGTAAACACCGCTCAGATAATTACGCCGCATCAGGAGGTTACTGTGAATGAACAACCAGCTAAGCAGATGGCAGGAAACATCACCAACAGCCGTTTCTACTATCAGACAAACAGACCAGTCTCTGATAGTCGCCGAAAAAGAAAATCCGTTAAATGATCTTGAAATTTCCTGTGTTCAGTTACAACACCTTTAATGTGACAGTAAACTCGACAAAAAACAACTAAAAAAAAATAAAATAACTCTAACCAGGTTCTCCGTTGCTAGTGGAGGACAGCGTCTCAAAAGCATGACGCTGCCACCACCGTGTTTCACTGAGACATTTAGTTGTAGGTTTGCTGAACATGGCAGCCTGCGAACCAGGTGATTGATCCTCCCAGCTGAGCTGTAGATCTCTGCAGCTCCTCCAGAGTTCCTCTCTGATTGCTAGGAATGCAGTTTTGTTAAACTCCCTCCAGTTTTCAGATCATGGATTGAACAGTGCTACATAAGATGTTTCAAGTTAGCAATAATGACCTAATGAGTCGTTCAAAGAACCAGCTGGATTCATGCAGGTTCACATATATTCAAGTATTTGTGTTAGATTTGACTTTATAGGTCATTTAAAGAATTTATTTGAGAGATTTCAAAGTATATGGATCGAAACGTAAACACGATGCCACACTTTTCAGATGTGTAACAAGCATTTCTTCATGTTTCTACAGTTAAGCAGATTACACTGACCACGCTTTCCGGCCTTAAACAGGAAAAAAGCAACAGTACACAGCAAGTAACCATGACAAGCAGATTTCAGCATCTCTCATCGGCAATGATTAACTGCTGCTCCTGTTGCTGCTCCGTGATGAATAAAAAGCTTTGCTCCATCTATGTTTACACAGCCCTTGGAGGTTGCTAAGGAGGCCCCGTCCTCATCTATACCGGCCACCGTGTTTTTTCTAGACTGAAAATAGTTAAGACAAAGTTGGTTTTGTGGCACCAAATGTGCAAATAATTTCACTTAATGAGGTGGAAACGCAGGAACACATGAATTAAACTTATATGGGTTTGTTTAGAGTCTTCATTTGTGGATTTTTTCCAAACAAATCTATAAAAATCAGTCAAGAAAAACGATCTTTAGAGAATCAAAGAGCTAGAAAGCAGATTTCTGCTGTATGCTGTGTTCTCTTGTCATGTGTGGAACACGGTGGCGGCAGCATCATGGGGTGAAGATGCTTTTTTTTTTTCCTGCAGGGAAAAAGAAGCTGGTTTATGGGTTGATGAGGACATGGATAGAGGTGATTATAGCAGCAGAAAAAATGAATAGAACGTATAAAAGTTTTGCTTTTAAAGCAGGAACACAACCTTAATAGGGACAGTTTGTGGATCAGAGGATAATGCATCTATTTAAACGGCTCTGTTAAACTTGGTTTAAGAATCCGTGGTAAAATAAAACTGGTGACCCATCTGACAGATCAGCAGCTGTTATTAAAGTCATATAAAGTCTTATTTCTTCTACTTTTAAATCTCAGAAAATCCAAACTAAATCTGGGGGAATTTGTTTTAGTTTCAAATAGATGCAATTGGAATTAACTTTGATTTACTGAAGGGTGAATATTATTGAGATACGTTGCTCTTTTTTTTTGTTTGTTTGTTTTTGGTTTTTTTTTTTCTGAAATTAGGACCTGAACGTGAATGAGTTTAATATCTATACGATCCTGGAAACATTTCCATCTGCCCGCCTCCCAGATCTCCGCTCAGTAAACATTTCTCTCGTCTTGTTGTGTTTTTTCCAGGCTGTTAGCTGTTAGCCCATCCTCACCTTTTCCTGGTCGGCGCTCACGGTGACATCTGGCCCCGGGGACAGCGGCTCCTCGGCGGCGGACAGCGGGTGGAGGATCTCCGTGATGAGCTTCTGCCCCGAGCTGGCCAGGCCTCTCGGAGCACCGACACTCATCCCTGCGGAGAGCGGGAAGACGTGGACGGTTATCGGTGGTAACGATTGTCCGGTGGGTGAGCGGCTGGAAGCGGCTGGACGGACAGAGGAGGGGCCCTTTCTCCTTACGCTCCCTCTTTAGATGAGATGTTAACAGCAGCCGCTAGTTGATCACAACAGTCAGCTGACCTGCACTGTTCAGCTCCGGATGTTCATCTACGGGACCCCGGTAGTAAACACACCAACGGCTGACAACCCAAAGATCGTCTACTCAGAAGATGTGTCAACTAATTAGGGAAATTGATTTATGTGCGCTTCTCCTACTAGACCAGTAAACTGACAGCCCTTAGATGATTGTCCAATAAATATTCGAAACATTAAGCAATGTGAAGTAGATTGCAGTGATGTCATGAAAAAAGAACACGAATAAGGTCAAATAAATAATTGTGTAGGTTTATTTTAAAATATAAAGTATTAGAGTTCACTATCAACAAAATACATAAAACAGGGAGAGTCGGACCAAAGGAGAAATGGGACACAAGTAAATAAAATGAGACGGTGGAAAAGAAAGAAAGAATCAGCTGACTTATATCAGTGATTTTAGAAGCAGGTCAATATATTCCAATGTTTGTTTTTTGGCAGATATCAGACCGATTTCTGATATTCATATCAGATCGTGACAACCCTACTTTTTCATTTATTTAGTTTTTTATATTTAGTGTGGAGGTTCCTTCATCTTTTCCCCAGTGTTAGTATTTTATTTATATATTTTTACACAATTTTTTTTAATTTCATTTTTTGTGTGTTTATAGAATTAGGTTGTTTGCTATTATGGGTGCACACATTTAGTAAACACTTTTTTGTTTATTTGAATCATTAACTATTGTTGAGTTTAAAGGACTGGCTGGGGAAGAGGACCGGTTAAAAAGCAAACCAGGAAGTGGAGGAAACCATCAGCTGCTGGAAGCAGGGGATTGCTGTAAAAGAAACTGCCTCCCTCTCTATTTATAGCATAACTTCGAAAACATTTTTGGTGTTAGGTTTTCTCGTTTTTTACAGTTGTATTGTAGTTAAAATGTTGTGATTTCAATTGGTTATTTATGTTTATGCATTGTTTGTCTTTGTTTTCACTTCCAACCCTTCTCATTTGTATAGGCTAGCCTTTGTGTATAAATTCCCCTGTGTTTTCATTCTTTCAGGTCAGCTTTGGTTTGTTATCCTGAGTTAGGTGTGTCTTAGTTGATTTCTGTTGGGCCCATTTTGTTGTATTTTTGCCACAGTTAGTCTTGTGTGTACCTTTACAAACAAGATACACGCCTGAATTTACCTACTACTGTGTGACAATAAAGAAATATTCTATTCTATTCTAGTTTTCATTCCTTTCAGCAAATTTTAGCCTACCATGCTAACGTTTTCACTATCAGAAATATAATCAAAGTGAGACCTCTTGTTCTTTAGCTCCATCTAAACTACAAACCGGGTTTAACATAGAGGTAAAATGAGGCTGACCACCATACGTTCCCCACCCAGGCAGCTGTGTAGTTATATTCTGATGGGTTTAGTGTTTCTTTAACTTTCTCGTGTATTTCCTGTCAGGAAGTGAGATACTATAAACGTTCACCGGATTCACTCCTCCGTGTTGCAACATTAGCAGACAGGAGAACAACGACAGAAACGAAAGATAAACAATCAGTTCTGGTCACTTCTCACTCCAGCTGTTGGTTCATTTCCTTCAAACAAATGGCTGCTAATCCACCGGGACAAGGTAATGAGTCTAAAAGCTGTTTAACTGTTTAAAAGTCATGTTTACTACAGAGGCGGAGCAGCAGGCTTTAGATACCCGGGGTAAAACAATATTCCTGGCCCCTTTTGAGCTAATCTACTAGATGTTTTACAAATTAACAAATATTAGACTAGCACTTTACAGCTTTTTTATGCTTTTTTTTTTTTTAGAAACTTTTGTAATTTAGAGTAAGGACAAAAGCTCCAAACAAGATATAAACATTAGATACTGGTTATTCTAATTCACAGAGCAAAAATCGCCCTTGTCTCATCTGATGTTTTCTGCTCTCTTTTTGCCTTTCTGGTCTGGTTCTTGATACGCAGCCTTTCCAAACAAGGCTCGGGTAGCAATCCTGGCTGAGTTGGAGAAGGAGAAGAGACGTCTCAGGGAGACTCAGTCTATGAACGTTCCAGGAGCCAGGTAGAGACGGAGCCTGTCTCACTGATTATTAGGATAGCTTCCACTGCAGAACATAAATACAGCATGTGCCTTTAGAAGCAAAGAGGAAGTCATGTATGGAAATTCATCTACTAAGCAACCACTTTATGAGGAGAAACTTGACTTTAAAATAGCTGAAATGTTTTGTCCTTCCTTCCTTCCTTCCTTCCTTCCTTCCTTCCTTCCTTCCTTCCTTCCTTCCTTCCTTCCTTCCTTCTTGTATT
>JAUZNJ010087980.1:0-22890 GCA_034780135.1 Jordanella pulchra
TCCACACTGTATGTGTTTATATATATATATATATATATATATAGATATAAATATATCTATATATATATACATACATACATACATACATACACACACACATGATCAAAATCTTAAGACCAGTCCAAAAATTGCAAGAATTAGAATTTTGCACCACTGAATCTCAATAAGGTTTTAAGTAGAGCTTCACAATGTTAAAAGAAAAAATAAGTGCAAGAGACAAGAAAATGTAAGCAGGGAATTTTCTGAACACTGCATTTACAATCAAACATGACAATTTCAGCTGATCAAAAGTTTAAGATCATAGTCTTTAAAAGCTAAAAGCTGTGCAAAAATCTGAATTCCGTGTCATTTTCTGTGAAGTCTTTACACTGTAAAGACCTCCTGATGGCAAAAGCAAAAAAGCTCACTGACTTTGTACGTGGTAGGATTGTTCAGCTGCATAAGCAAGGCCTCTCACAACGCCCCATTGCTGCTGAGGTTGGACACAGTAAGACAGTCATTTTGCGTTTTTTCAAATGATCCTAAGGGGGTGTGGAACAAAAAAGTCAAATTGTAGACCCAAAAAAAATTTTACCAGCTCTGAGCCGCAGGATTCGATTGGCTGTCCATCAAGACACAGGACGATCCTCTACCCAAATTAAGGCCATTACTGGTGCTGACTGCAGCCTAATAACCATCAGACGGTATCTGCGAGAGAAGGGCTTCAGAAACAAAAAACGTCTTCTAGGTTTCACGTCTTCTTCAATGCCACAGAATGGCCCGTTTGGACTTTGCAAGGGTGCACCAAACATGGGACATTAAAAGATGGAAGAGTTTTCTTCTCTGATGAGAAAAAAATTTAACCTTGATGGTCCTGATGGCTTCCGGCGTCACTGGCATGACAGGGAGATCCCACCTGAGATGTTTTCTACACGGCACAGTGGTGGGGGCGGCATTATGATTTGGGTGAATTTTCCTTCAATGAAACAATGAGGCTTCAAGTTGTGCAGGGACGTCAAACAGCAGCTGGCTATGTGAAGATCTTGCAGCGGGCATCCCTCATTACTGAGGGCCCTTGTCTGTGTGGTAATGGTTGGGTTTTTTTCAAAAGGACAATGCTGTAGTTCACAATGCCCACCTGACAAAGGAGTTCTTCCAAGAGAATAACATCACTCTTTTTGACCATCCTGCATGTTCCCCGGATCTAAACCCGAATGAGAACATTTGGGGATGAATGGCAAGGGAAGTTTACAAAAATGGACATCAGTTCCAGACAGTGGCCTCCTGGAAACACTGGCATCAAGCATGCCTAAAAGATTGTTTGAAGTCATCAACAAGAATAGTGGAGCTACTCATTACTGAGTCCTTTTTTGACACTTTGATTTCTGTTTTGGGGGGGTTTCAGGTTTTTTTGAGCTATGGTCTTAAACTTTTGATCAGCTGAAAAAAAATCATGTTTGAGTATAAATGCAGTTTTCAATTAATTTCCCACTCAAAAGGTTTTGTCTCTTACGCTGATTTCTTCTTTTAACATTGTGAAGCTCTACTTAGAACCTTCTTAAGATCCAATAGTGCAAAATGCAAATTCTTGCAATTTTTTTGACTGGTCTTAAGATTTTGATCAGGATAGTATGTAGTAACCTTCAAATCAAACGTATGACCCAATAGAAAAATGGAAATCTTTACTATGTATCCACTTTTTTAACCAATTTTCTGCAGGTAAGAGATTAATAACAATTGTGAAATTTCAAGCCCATAAAACTATTTTTTTTAATCCTGATTTTAAGCCCAAAATATGATTTTAAGTTAGCAAGACAACACAGCACATGTGCATAACTTTGCATATTTTTTTTTTAGGAGACCAGATACTCAAGAATGTCTCAGACACCCATGGTTTAAGGTAATTGCAAGTAAATTATCTACAGTTAAGCTCCACATGACAGTATTATGCCTTAGCCATTCCTTGATATATACTTTCAAGTGTATTGTTGTGATGTACAGATACTAAGCAAGGGGAAAACCATTAGTACAGAGGGCCTGAAGAAGTTTGCTTCTCGTAGAAAATGGCAGGTATGGGAGGTATTTCTTCATCATGATACATTTCCTGCACAAAATGCTTTGATGTTCTAACATTGTTTTGATTCCTTTTTAGCGTTCTATAATCAGCTATAAATCAAAAATGGTCATGAGATCCATACCAGAGTTATTGAATGATTCCTCGAGCCACACATCCATTGCAGTTCCAAGGCACCAGAAAGAGGGTTCACCTTTGCCTTCTTCATCTTCTGATTCCGATGAAGATATTGATGAACTTCCTTTTATTCCAATGCCACTTAACATGGACTTCTCTGGATCAAGAATGTCACTTAATGACATGCAGACCAATGAACAGGAAACAGGAAAAGAGAATGAAAAAAGTCAGTGGTCTGTATCACCTTCTGATAGCCAGCAGGCAATGGAGTTTTACTCTCAGGAGCAGGAAACGGTAAGAAGTGAGGCAGGAGGAACAGGCCGTCTTCGGAAACGCTCATCAGAAGATAATGACAAGGGTTTCTCAGAAGAATCATCTACTGAATTGATCCGAAAATCAGAGCTGTCAAGAAAACCCCTTAAAAGAGGATCAAGCATGGAGTCTGACAAGGTAGAAGGAGGCCGGCAAAGAGGGGAACTACGGCGTGGCGGTTCAGCTGATAGTGCTTTGCTATTACGGATTACACCTGATGAAGGCGCTGCAGAAGAGAACGCCGAAGAAGGACTTAGAGTTCTAAAGAAAGCTGTCTCCATGGAACTACCAAGGAGGAGCACTAGCCCAGGAACTGCAAAGTTGAGTCAAGAAGACTATGCTCTTAAACTGGAGCTAATGAGACAAAGACTACTTCGTGGTGGTTCTGTAGACAACAAGATGAGTGGTCTTAGAGGACCTCTTTTAGAAACGTTAGGGATGGGAGATGAAAAACGAGCAATACCCTCAGATCGCTACTCTCGCAACACCCGCCTAGGCCCACATCCACTAACTAGAGCTGCATCAAGTGACTTTGCAAGGGATGAAGTTCCCAAAACTAAGGTTCTACGTAAAAGCACTTCTTTTAGTCAGGGGGATTCAGAACCCATAGCTTTACATCGCAGATCAGGAGCGCCTCTGGAGATCCCTGTTGCACAAATAGAAGAAAGGCGGCTAAAAGAAGCTATTTCTATGTCTGCTCTAACAGAACAAACAAAGTTAGACTCACGTCCAGAGACTCCTAGGGAATCTTCTCCAAAACCACAAACTCCAGAGCCTGTTACACCGGAAAATCAATCTAAAGCAGAGAGTCAGGATTCTCTAATGGAAAAAGAGATTAGAACAGATGAGACCATTAATGAAAGGACGGACGGACTGACTGCAGACATTAATTTTGATGAAAGGTCAAGCACAAGTGGATTCTCAGAAAAGGACATGAGTATTTCCGAGGAACCATTGACTGAAGCAGAATATGTGGGCCAGAGAATTCCTACACCTCCTGATATGGCCCAAAGCTCTGGAGCAGATGAGAAAATGCTAGAGGAAAAAGAAGGACAAAGAAAGGTGCATGAAGAAATGCAAGAGTTTGCAAAGGAAGATGATACAAGACTTGACTATACAGCTGAGTTGTTTAAAGAACAAGTAGAAAAAACAAGTAGCCCCCAAAAGTCTTCTGAGATTATCATTAGCACAAATTCAGTTATGATGAAACCAACACAAAACATTAACCAGCCCTCAGTTGATGTCACTTCCACGTATATAACACCCTCACTTCCTGCCCGAGTTGTTCTTCCAGATGGAAGAATGTCAGCTTATGCCAGCATAATGCAGACCATCGTAGTGCCTTCCCTTCAACCTCTAAACCCAGCATCCCTAGCCCCTTCTACGCAAGTTGTTGTTCCAGCATTTACTTCAGCCTCAGCTACATCTCAGACATCTTCACTACTTATCACATCACCCAGCTTACCTGGCTCACAAAAGCCAATCATGTCAACCACTGAACACCCTGCAGTCTACTCTAGAGTAGCATCACCAGAAATGATCACAAAAGAACCCAGCCCACCAAAGTCCAGTACACAAACGTCATCCCAGCAAGAGCTGTCATCTGGAGGTGACTTAGAAGATATGACCTCTGAAGAGGTTTTTGAGACCCGCTTTAAAAAACGAGAATCTTCCCTTTCAAGGAGTCTGAAATTTCTCTCAAGGTCAAAGAACGAAGGTTCATTACCGGCCATCCAGGCTACAGCAGACACATCTGAGGAGATATACAGACCTGGGCCAGTTGGTGCACCATTGCAACTGGCCTCAAGGAGACTTGAAGAAAAGTCTAAATCAGTCCAGGACCTTCGTGAAGCACAAAAGGATCAAGGCTTCATGAGAAGGCTCTCTATGCGCTTGAAGAGAACTCCATCAACAGAGCGTAGTGATGAATTATTGAAAGAAGATGATTCCACTGGTTCAAGACGTCGGCTCTCTTGGACTCTGGGAAGAAGGGGTTCTCAGGAAAAGAAAGAGGTAGAGATGACAAGGATGGATGGAGAAAGTGATAAGCCAGTGGAAGAAAGGGAAGTAAAGAAACCTAATGAATCACCAGTATTGGCGATGCGAAGGAAGATTGAATCAACTGTGGCAGGGATTTCCACAAGAATTCGCAGTTACTCAGAGGAGAGACGGGCCTCAGAAGACAAAGAATCAAAAAGAACACCAATTCTCTCAATGCTTCGTCGATCAACTTCAGAGAGCCGAGCTATGAAGACTAGTACTGTTCCTCAAAACCAGCTGTTATCTCAGGCCAGTAATGGGGCCTCATCAGAGTCACTTGACTCAATGTCGAGCCTAAAATCTGAAACATCAAAGGGTATGGGGCAGTTGATTTTGCATCTTCACTTATCATATTGGGTATCATTCAATCACAGCTAATCTATCCTGTCCTTTTTTAAATTCTTTTATGTAAAGGTAATGAGGTTGAACGACGATCCAGATGGGATAGATGGGGCTTGACAAGAGGGAGACGAGACAAAACAGTATCTCAGCCTGACATACCGACTGCAATCTCTCGAGACAACAGTTCCCTACGTTCACGCCAGTACTCCAAATTAGCTTCTGGTAAGATGTTGGCACTGTGTCCTATGTAGAAGTCTTTGTATTTAAAAAAATTGAGGGCTTAAAGACAACCACAAAATAGAAACTTCTTTCCATTTGTTTTTTTTCCGAAATGTCTATTTCTTAAAGCATTTTTCTCTTTTTCTCAAACCCCACACAACAAATCCCCAAGGCACATACAAAGGCAAACAAAAGCAAAATATATATAGGACAGACAACTGAAAGCCTTTGTAATGTTAGATTCAAGATGCAACACAATCAAAACTACCACCCTTTGTGCATGCTTACATAATAAAAAAGTCTATTTGGTTCTACAGTGCTTGATTGCCATATGAGGGAATGTAGTGCTCTGTTGGTTGGAGACTAGGGCATACATCTTTTGGAAATGGTGCAAAATCCCAGATTTAACACTAATTGGTCCCTTGGCAATACTCTTGGCCGCTAAATGCTACAGGAACAATGCAAAAAGCTTTCCCTTGTTCCCCAAGGGATGGGGATAAATTTATAGGACAAATTTCACTGCAATAAAAAAGGTTGCAATGAGACAGAAATGTAATTATACTTATTAAAAATTAGGAGGTGTATAATACTTGGAGGACCACACTCTCAAACATTGATACAGCAGAAAAGAACCATGTTTGAAGTACCAAATTTTCCTTTTTTTATAAAGTAGATTTTTCCTTATTGCAAAAAAGATTTGTCTTCAGGGAGTTTGAACAACTGTCTTAACATTTTTTGCTTTTTAGATATTACCATCTTAAGAGTAGGAGCGACTTTATGACAACTGTGAAAAACAAAAATGCACTCTATATTCTCTTTCTGATGATTTATTTTAATCCTTTTAGGTGGTTTTGATTAACTGTTTTCCATACGTACTCTCGCTGTGGTCATACAAATTCAAAGATGCAAACATGTGAATAAATAGTGTTCATAATCAAAAGATCTTCTAATGGTGTGTTGGCTGCTACTGATGTCTGAAAAAGAGTATACAAATATTTTACATGCCTCAACACACACTCATTTGTTTTAAAAGAAATTGTTTTTTATTTTGGTTTTTGATGGAAGTTTTAATTTGTTTTCCATGAAGGAACTTTAATATATCTGTATAAATTAAACCACAATTTTTACTTCTGAAAAGCAATCAAGGTTGTGTTTAAATTTAGTATTTTCTTCTGTACCAGATTTTCCTCCTGTGTTCCATATAAAGCTCAGGGATCATGTCCTTCTGGAGGGTGACCCAGTAACCCTCAGCTGTCTGCCAGCTGGAAGCCCCCACCCACACATCACCTGGTTAAAAGGTAAGGTAAAAAAAAATCTACTAAAAAACAATGACTAGTGGTCATAGTTACTTTAAATCTTTCATTTACTTTACTATTTTATAAATTACCATAGAGGGTAGAGTCAAAACAGAACTTGTGTTGGAATTCAACACATTCTCATTCTTATATGTTGATACCCTTATGCACTTTTTTTCCCCAGACAAGAAGCCTTTAGAGATTGATACCAGAATGAATATGATTTCCTGCCCCGATGGCCGACAGCTGCTAATGATCATGCAAACCACCAAAAAAGATGCTGGGGTGTATGAATGTGTTGCTACAAACCCCCTGGCCTCTGTATCAAGCTCGTGCACTATCTCCCTGGCTCGTAAGAACAATAGATTTCTTGGAATGTTAACCATTTTAATGAAATACCTGTATACTAGAATATAGGAACTAACAATAATGATGATAATAACATCAATGTATGCATGTTGTATAGGCTTGCCAAATCGTCCTGGGACCCCAGAGATTCCTCAGAAATATAACAACACTGCTTTGGTGGTGTGGCGACCCTCTGACACCATGGCCCCTTGCACATATTCTCTGGAGAGAAGAACAGAAGGTTTTTTTTTGCTTGCATAATCAACAATTTAGAGCCTGTTTTACCTTGATGAATTCAGCAATTCTGTTTGTAAAATCCAAAACAGAAAATCTTGCCAATGCACTCTTGAGGTAAACAGAGAATAAACTGTCTGAGAAGACAATAGTTTCTTGGTGCTGAACTAAAATATTTTTTTTCTAAAAATATTCTTAGATTTAATTAAATGGTTTTGGTATATTTTTAACAAACAAGTAATTTATGTTAGACAACATTTTTTAGCTTGTATGGGTAGATGCAGTAGTAAAGTTTGCTATTTTGGTACATACAACTCTTTTTTTTCTCCCTTTTTTTATTTAGCCTTTATTAAAGTTATCTTAAGGGTTCTTTGGCTTTTTTTAGGAGACAGCAACTGGCTGATAGTTGCAACTGGAGTGGCAGACTGCTATTACAATGTGACCGACCTGCAAGCAGGGGGCTCCTTCAGGTTCAGGGTGGCTTGTGTCAACAAAGCTGGTCAGGGCCCCTACAGCAACCTGTCAGAGGTCGTGACTCTGGATTCCACAGGTATGTTCCTTATCAGTGAATTGTGATGTAATATTATGATATATAGGTTTCTGAGGTGCATCTTCCAATTATCTTCATTATCTTCATTAGAACCAGCAAAAACCAGTGCTTCTGTAGTTGTTAAGACTGTTCCTGCCATTAGTCCTCAACCTCCTGTGGTGATGATGTCGTCCATGAAAGTGCCTCCCATCAAACCAGCTCCCAGTAAATCCACAACTGTAACTTCAGTGTCAGCTCCTGTTTCGTCAGTGGCTAAGTCTCCCTCTCCTGTAACCATTAAGCCAATTGAGATCAGTCCTGGCAATCCTGCAGGAACTGTGCCCATCAGCTCTCCCTCTGCTGATCAAGCTCCAGTGCTGACAACAGTCGCCCCAGTCACATCACCGAAAGCAAAAACCTCGATCAGTATCAGCATGAGCAAACCCCAGGCAAAGCTTACTTCTCCACCTGTGGTTCCACCCAAACCCCAAAGTCCTGTACTTGCAATCCCCTCCATGACCATCAAACCACCTTCTCCTGTGTCAACAGCAGCTCCTCCAATCGGGAAGCCTATTTCCTCTGTGCCAATGTATGTTCCAGCTGCAACAGCTCGTTCAACACCACCTTCTCAAGCTCCTTCCACTCTAACAACTACAGCACACTCAGTCACACCTGTGACAATTTCCCCACCGGTTGTGGTAGTGCAGAGCCTCACACCAGTTCTACAGGGAGGGGACAGCTTAAGTACCTCTACAGGGCGGATTACTCCATCCGGACGGCTCACACCTTCTGGACGCAGGACACCACTGGGCAAGCCCGGAGAAGGATCTTTACGCCAGGGAATTCCACAAAAACCTTATACCTTTATGGATGAGAAAGCAAGGTAAGTCTTTGTCATGGAGTGTCAAATTATGTTGGCAAACTTGCACCAAACACCGTTGAGCCCTTTCAGTGTTGTTTTTCTGGTTTTAATAACATTTATTTCTTCAACAGGGGTCGGTTTGGTGTGATCCGGGAGTGTCGTGAAAATGCCACAGGAAACCTCTTCATGGCAAAGATTGTTCCTTATGAGGCAGACACCAAGCAGGCAGTGCTTCAGGAGTATGACATCCTTAAATCTCTTCATCATGACAGGATAATGGCTCTACACGAAGCCTATGTTACACCACGCTATCTGGTGCTCATCTCTGAGTACTGCAGTGGGAGGGAGTTGCTCTACAGCCTCATAGAAAGGTCACTAACTAGCTCCATATCAAACCCAAGTCTTTCTACCCAAAATGTTTTAATGAGCTGCTTTTTTGCTGTTCTCAGGTTTCGTTACTCTGAGGATGATGTGGTAACTTACATTGTGCAGATCCTTCAAGGTCTAGACTACCTCCATTCTCGCCGCATTCTGCACCTGGACATCAAACCAGAGAACATCATAGTCACACACATGAACCTCATCAAGATAATTGACTTTGGAAGTGCTCAAACATACAACCCTCTCTTTCTTAAACAGTTCAGCCCTCCAATTGGAACACTGGAATACATGTGTGAGTGTTTATTCTGTGTGGAATAAAAATCCATAGATTATTTACAGTAATGTTGAGATTGTCAGGATGCTATTTCAGTGCTCTCAGTGTAACCACCCAATACTGCCCTTTTAACCATTTGCTGGTTCTTACTTTGTTTAGCCTTTGCACTTTCCTATTTTCTCAACTTTTCCTCCAGATTTAGAAGCATCGCTAAAGTTCTATTCAGTCAAGTTTATTCATATAGCATCAATTCACAACATGTCATCTCAAGGCATTTTATGGAGACAATTCAATCAGACTATACAGTAAGATTGGTTTAAAGTTTTTTATTTAAGGAAACACAGTTGCTTGAGTCATTGACTTTGCACGAATTACTCCTCCTTCAGAGGAGCAGGTGGTGACAGTAGATTGCTTGCATTGTGCTTTTGAGTCTACAGCAGTTAATCACACCAAGTATGCATTCAATGACAGTGGAGACGGAAAACTCCATCTTAACAGGAAGAAATCTCCAACAGCATCTGGCCCAGTCTCAGTGGCCCTCTATCGAGGGCAAATAGGGGTTCAAGGAGACATAATCTGACACACAAAAGGAACATAGAAGCACTAATCTATTAATACTCTTTATGTTAGAAAATGTAACAGTAAACTAAGACCATAGGTGGTTCTTTCCAGGAAAGAAAAAGTTAAATATATGAGCTTTGAGTTTATTGTAATGTCAAGAGAGAATGAAAGAGAGCATATTCAGTTAGTCACATTCAACAGTTAGTCCATAGCTATGACTGAGGCACTAAAAACAGGCCCAGCTTTATCAACTATAATCTAAAAAAGGACAAAAAGGACCAGACTATATGAAGCTTTTATAACAAGAAATAGCAGAGAAAATACAAATTTTGTTGAACTAACAAATACTATAAAATTGGAGAAATAAAAAAAAAAAGTGATCCCTATGTCCTCAAGTATCGTAAGCCTGTAGCAGGAGAACTACGGCGATAGCCCAGGATAACTTGAGCCACTCTGACTTGAGTTTCAAGTTTAAAGGTTAACTATATTCTTTTTTCCATACACATTCTTACTATTGTCATTTGTGTAAAATAATTGTCTTTTGTATTTGCCAGTTTTATATGTTCCATTTGTCAGTTAATGAGAGAGGGATCTGGGTTGCATTCTCTGGGTATGCACTTGGGTGTGCCATTCCTATTCATCTGGTAACTCCACCGCCATTGAGATAACTTCAATATTTATAACTTTCATACCTCAGAAGGCATTAAAACAAAAGACTTTTTCAGTCACAGGGGCAGGTGATTTTCGTTTTCTCCCATTCATGTGCAAAACACTAGTAACAAACATCTATAAATCTCTGGGACCTGTACTATGTTCCTTTAGGCATGTATCACAATTTGGTGTAATGGGCAGGAAAAGGTACAAGCAGAAGATGAAATCAGATTAAGATCTTTAAGAAGAATGTAAAAATCCATTAGGCCTGTAATACTTTTTAATTTTGGCTTCTTTGAAGCAAATAATATCAGAAAAGTATATCTGCTCAAAAGACTATATGAGTGTTGAGTCTTTATATATAATTAATGTAATTTTATTTAGTTATTTAATAGGGACAATGCATAATGAATGTTTACAATTTAAATATTCCTTATTGTAGCACAGGTGCTAATTTACATTTGCAGTCCCTATGCAAGTTACCAAAAAAAATAACCCCAAAAAAATAACAATAGATAACATATTTGAATGTATCCAGGTACAGATGCACACACACACACAAAAAAAAAAATCCAGAAAATGCTTTTGTGCAGACAGTATACTCATAGCCATGGGTTTGGTTTTCCTTCATCCAATATTTCAGTTGTGACTTAAACATGTTATATAATTCTGAATTTTTTAAGTTGAGTTGTAAGCTGCTGTAGTATTTAGCCCCACTGACCATGAATGTTTTCTGTCCAAAAGCAGTGTGCCTGCATATATATTGCTCCTGTATATATATTTGATCTTATGGTACATATACAAAAAATAAAATCTGATTCATTTCAATGTTTTTATGTGGATCAGTTTCTTTGCAGATAATGAAAATAATTCCTTCTACTTCTTCTGCTTGCAGCTCCAGAGATGTTGAAAGGAGACGTTGTGGGTCCTCCAGCAGACATCTGGAGTGTGGGTGTACTGACTTTTATCATGTGAGTACTGCTTTTAACACTTTCTCCTTGCAAATAGTGTCAAAACAGAAACACATTCCTTAAATACAACGTGGCATCATGATTAAAATGGTTTTCTGTGGGGTGCAGTTTTTGTCATGGCAAAGTAATGAATATTGCCACACAGTGATTCACGCTATTCGTTCTTGTTTTCCAGGTTGAGTGGCAGGTCACCTTTCATGGAAAACGATCCTCAGGAGACTGAAGCCAGGACCCTGGCAGCCAAGTTTGACCTGTCTAAACTCTATCAGAATGTGTCACAAAGTGCCTCCTTGTTCCTAAAAAAGATCCTGTGTAGCTACCCTTGGTAAGCTGAAATCAATTTTTTGTCTTCAGGAAAGAATACTTACTTCAGTGTGCTTGCTGTCACATTTCAAACTCTAACGGTCTGCATGATTTGTTTTTTGTTGTTTGTTTTTTTTAACCAGGGCTCGTCCATCAATCAAGGACTGCTTCAATAACTCCTGGCTTCAAGATGCCTACCTGATGCGCCTTCGCAGGCAGACTCTGACCTTTACAACAACTCGTCTAAAGGAATTCTTGTCCGACCAGCAGCGCCGGCGGCAGGAGGTGGCCACCAAACACAAAGTCCTGCTTCGGTCCTACCAGAGTTCCCCACAAACGCCCACCAGCCCCACTAAGCCAACTGTGCCCACGTCAGTCTCTACACCTGTCACACACTGAAAACAATGTCCACACATCCACTGGCAGGAGTTTGCTGGCGGAGAGAGTCGTTTTCGAAGTGAGGCGAGACTGTGGAGTGGAATCTGGTTTCAAACAAGAATCTAAGAAACTGCCTTTACAGCTAAGGGAACTTCGAGTCATGCTGAATGTGACTAATAACCACAGCATGAGCCTCATCTTACAGAAGAGGCTGCTGTCTTTGAAACAAGTACCTCAAAGTTGCAACTTTTAATTCATTTTAACCATGATAAGAGAATCACTCATCACAGAAATTTTTAGTGTAAATAAGACGGTGGGGTTTGGACTTACTGACATCTAAACTGAGTGAATTCCAAAGTGATGATGGCACCTTCACAACAAAATCCATATTTAACTCATTGATGTCAATTAATTAATACAATTCAATATAACAACCTAGAATACATATTAAATATCCATCATGTCTGCCTCTTCCCAGATTCACAGCAACCCACTGTGGTTGTTTTGGAAATGGGCTACATGAGCTCAAATATAGCTGTAGCACCTCACTGAAGGTCGGGAATGTAGCGGTTCAAAAATGAACTACTCTCCTTTTGATTTTAGTTTAATGTTCTGATTTTAGAAGTTAATACCAGTGGCTTCCATACAAGGGCTATGAGGAAAGAATGATGCTCATCATGAAGAGGAGAAGATTTATGTCTCTAATTTTTGAAAGCTGGGAAATGTTCTAAATGTTCTGGTGAGGTCATTAACTTTACTGTCCTGTAAAAAAAAGACATATTTTCTTCCAACAGGGATGTTAAAAGCACAAGTGTTTCCCTGCAGGCAGGACAGCAATCTTTCTTAAGAGGCTTAATACTGCTTTACCATCATACAACAAAATAACCACAACATATTTCTACACACCTATTATTAAAAAAAGTTTGAAGTGTATAAATAGTCTTCATATTCTCAATCAAATCTGGCTTTTGATTAGGCAATATTACGATCTTAAATATCACAAATACTACAAGACTATCAAAAATAACCTTTCAGTAAAGTAAATAACTATCTAAACAGTGTAATATTGCAAAAAATCCTTAGAGTTTTTAAACTACTACTTTTTTTTAAAGTATTGTTTCAGCTAGCTGTGCTGCAATGCTATTACTTGTGGAAGACACAGGATTTTATTTTGTCCTGTTTACAATATTGCTTTTGTTATGAAATATAATATACAGACCTGAAAGTGTTTGCTTTCGTTAAAGCAAAGGCTCATAGGTGTTTTAAAATGCTATTTTTTTAGCTTTATGTAGCAGCTAGCTGCCCAGTTTCAGTTTTTTTCTTTTTAAGTGTTTCTCTATGAACACTTTTGTTAGGATTAGCACAGACAAAAAAAAAAGAATCTTTTTTTAGCTGCTGTCTCCTGGACAGTTTTCTTGTTAAGAAACTCTCTGCTCTGTTTCCAGCTGCTTCTCAAGCCTGCAGGGCTCCCGGGGACATGACCAGATGCTCATTGCCAGTTCATTTCAATGCTTGCAGTAAAACCAAAGTGACTTTTTAAATCCATAGATATTTCCTTTTTTTAAAAAATGTTACTGAATGTTTGCAGAGACTGTCTTCAGTTAAGATGAGCAGTACTGGAGCAGTACCATAACAAAAAGATAAAAATGTTCACAGTCAACTGCAGAGTGTTTTTAATTATCCTATCTAAGTTCCTTTATAAACCTATCGGGGTGAAGCTAATTGCCAGGGTATAAAATGGTAAAACAGGATGTTGATAAAGAGAGCATTAATTCTTGTTTTAGCTTTCTATTTCGACTGCCAACAGGTGTGCGTTAAAATAGGGCCGTTTTGATGATTCCTTTAAAAAATGCAGTTTTGCTGCTGGCTTCCAAAACGGCCTACACTAAACTGTATGCCAGTACCAGATAAAAAAGGCCAATACTCAAAAACATTATGTAACAAAAACATTAAACTGTTCACAGATTCACAGTTATAAATTCTCATCATTATATTGTGAATAAATGGATCACTGATATTTTTTTATTGGGCACATTTTAAAGAAACTTTAGGAAAAGCACTTAGAGAAATCTCAAGTAAGACCTTACTGCATCAAGCTTTACTAATTGACAGATATTGCCATGACATATTTTCTCTGGTTTATTTATTCTGTTTGTGATGGCAGAGTAATTCTGCCTCCCAGCTCCAGTTCTTCTTGGTTTTCATTTTGATCATTTTTCTATAATGAAAACTTCAGCTTGATAAGAACAGGCATGCAAGTGCAATGCTGCATTAATCCAATGTGTTGTGCAGTATAAAAACTCTATTCCTTGATGGTTAAATAAAGTGAAATATGTTTGTAATCAACAACAGGGTTTTGCCACATTTTGTAGTATATTCTGCAGATATCTTGTTGCAGTGCCTCTTGATGGAAATTAGATCCAGAGGGTAAAGTGTAAGAATTACTTTTTTTATGTGGCTGCTTTGTGTGTGCGTGTGTGTGTGTTTTGGCTAAAATTGTTCATTTATTGAGTGACAGTTTGTTACTACATCTTCAGCTTATTTGTGAAATCTCTTAAGTCTGGCATGGAAATGGCATGACAGGTGTTACAGTTTCAAAAATAAAGGAAATGTGATCAAACATATGGATACATAGTGGCGTATTGTTCAGGTAAACTCCATGCAAACTAAATCATAAACTTGGTGTAGAAATCCAGTAGAGTTTGGTGCATAAAAGTTGATTCAAACAGTTAGACAGATGGAACAATCCATGTTAAATGTTACGAGAGTTTCAAAATTTGTAGGTAGAACATCAGAATCAAGACAGAACAGGTAAACAAGAGAATTCTGCCTTGAGTAAAAATTAAATCAGATGCCTAAATAGTGAGGAGTGATGATTCACACAGAACACAGGTGAGTGATGTGATGTACAGAAACTTTTTTCTAGCTTTGATTTTAACTGCTTTGTTACATTCTCATTTGTAATCCAATTTGGATGAAACATGCTCTGGGACATGCACTTGTGCAATATCTTTTTTATCATCTTTGCTCTATACTTACTCTGAATAGCAGCAGTAATATTTCGAACTGAATAAATGACATTTTGTAAATAGCTTTTCGAACAAGATGGATTTTAAACCTTTTTCCTCGGAAATGCACAAAAGGATTATGTCTTGCTGGCTACAAAACAAATTGCCTCTATGGGTAAACAAAAGTTTCTGTTATTCTTATGGTCTAAAAACAAAAATAATTGAGGTAATCGGAGTACAATTAACGGTGCCAATTTGTACTTGCTGAGAAATGAAGAGAAAAAGAAAAGCTTGTTGCAGTGATGAAACCCAACTCATCTGAGGACCTGAACCATTTTTTTCCTCTAGATATGTTTTCAAAAATCACTATCAAACAAATGGTTTACTTACATCTCCCAGTACCATACAACACCCCTCCTTTCCCTTTGCCTGGACTGAAGATATGAAAGGAAGGTGTTAACAGGGTCTCCCAGCATCTGAAATGAAAGGAATCACTAGAACCTGATGGTGTCTCCCTTTTATGCATCAAAAGATGCCTTGACCAGCTAACCCCTATCTGCATCCCCGTCTTCTACACGTCTGAAGCAGTGTGAGTTTCCCCTCCACCATCAGTCTGTCCTCTAAGAGCAGTGTCATCACCGGATTTAAAGGGCATTTCACCCCAAAATTGAGTTATACAAAGTTTACATGGGTGTCTTTTACTGCTGTCTACATGACCCAGTCAAAATTTAGACAATTTACAGAACATTAGTTGCTGCTTTTGTGCCTAAAATCAGCTGTTTGACACCATCCTCATGTCTGCTGTGTGAAACGTATCTGAGTTACATTAATTTGGGCTTCTTTGGTACTGCACTGTCTCCAGAAAAAAAACCATGTCAGCAAGTCTGCTGCTTGGGGATATAAAAGGCTGTCTCCTACATGGCTAAGTAGCAAGATTGAACAAGACCGTAGATTTTACATTTTACTTTAATCTACATATAACCTGCATTACTAGAGTTAAAGGCTCAAATTGGTATGATGGAGCCTCTGGCTTCTTCCACAGAACATTCCAGTCCCTCTGCCCCTCCACTCAATTTTCTCTGCCTAGGTTGTGGAGAGAATCCCTCCACCTCATATGACCACTTGTTCTGTTCATTTAGCATACGTTGTCAGATTATGGATATGCGTAGCACAAACCACAACTGGTATATACTTTGTTATCTGCAGAATGACATCCTAATGTTTCAAAAATTACAGAACAGTCAGAACAGTATACACTGTGTGTTATCAGTTCTGATTTGTGCATTTGCATAGTAGACCAGCATACAGTACAGCTACCTTTTATTATATATATATGACATCCTGCTTTTTCACACAACTATAATCTCTGTGATCACTCTCCTTGTTCTCCAAGGACTTACTCTCCATACTGCATAAGGACAGTATGTCACTGTCAGTCCATCAGTCAATCCCAACCCTCATGCTCCTCCCAATTCCTGGTCCACCAGGCACAACCTCCGTAAGACACATTTTGTAAAAATTTTAAATTCCTAGTTTTTTTCTGTCGCCACTCTTTCTAATCAAATGACTGCTCCTAAGCTGATTTGTTCTGAAGTTTTCAGGTGACTCGTCTGTCCTTAGACTGGTCTCGGATGGCAATTAATCTGCATTGGACAGGAGGTGGCCAGTCCGATGGTACAGTCAGAACCACTAATGGAGTCGAGGCAAGTTCTTCCAAGATTAGAGCTTTCAAGGCCAAGATTAGTATCAGACCCTATTTGCCCAAGACCAAGACACTAGACCCTTTGAGGCCAAGACTAACTCTCCAAGAGCAACCTTTAGAATTAGGGTTAGGGTAGGGGACATTGTTTTTTTTTTGTTTTTTTTTTTGATAATGATATTAATTTACTGCACTAAATTAAATAAGAATAATTGTTCAACTGAAGCTACTAGGTGAATTCATCCTTTGTTACATGTTGATGGATTAAATAAACCTCAGTGCTAAAGGTTTGTATCATGTCAGCTTATCAGAATTATTGATTACTGGTATTAGTGGTAAGTACTGTTGATGTAAAACCAAAATAAACTGATTTATTTAGATTTACTGTGATCAGATTAGGATTACTAGGATAAACACAAAAAATCAGAACAATTGGTAACTTGTCTAATTAGCCCACAGAGAAAAGAATGTTTCTCTACTAGATTGCTGGACGTAAGCCAGCCACTGGTGACTGGACTGATGTAATCATAATCTTTTTTTCAAGAACCAGATGTGATAATCTATTCTGGTGCTAGATTCAAGTACGGTAAGAATTCAGTGTAATTAACACAAAGTTTTTTTTTTGTTTATTTTACATGAGATGGCAGCAGGCTGCTATTCTCCCCACACTTCTACTTTGAATCTTAATAATGCACTGCTTAAGAGAAGCTCTGCTCTTTTGACTCTGATATATTTTTTTTATGAGAACGTTCGTTTGTCAGTTTGCAGACTCCAGTTTCTTCTTACTATGTTTTTTTTCTTCTGGTGTTGAATTGTGTGAAACAGGCACGTTCGATTAAAGTCGTGATGTGGGCAAAATGAAGGATGCTGAGCGTGATTTGCTCATCTACTGGTCAGCTGAATAGAGAAACGAGCATGACAATCACTAAGTAAAGGAATTCAAGGAGTTTCAGCAGCTTGGTTTCACTGGCCTGGCAACGTCTAAATAATATCTGTTTTTTCCTCATTAAAATTTAAAACGTTCAGAGCCAACCAGTCATTAATGTGATTAAAGCGTGCTAACAGTTGTACAAGGGAAAAGGCATTTTTATTTTCAATAGGCACATGTATCTGACTATTGTCAGCATAAAAAATTGATAACATGACGTGCCTTTTCAAGATGGACCCCAGAGGCAGGATAACAAAAAAAAAAACAAAAAAACAGAAGGGGTCTTACCACTGAACCCTGTGGAACCCCATAAGGAAGAGGATCAGAGCTAGGTTTGTAGTTCCCAAGGCTCATGCTCACACCTCCTTTAGAGAGATATGACCTAAACCAGTACCACACATGCCAACAAGGTGGTTAAATCAAGACCCAAGAGCAGTGTTTTTTTTTTTAACCTGGTCCTCAAGGCACACTGTCCTGCATGTCTTGGATGATTTCCAGCTTTCAGAAACCTGAAAAAGAGATGGCAGATTATCAGGCTCTGCTTGGCTGCAATCATCTGAATCAGGTAATTTGAAGCAGAGAAACATCTAAAACATGCAGGGCAGTGTTCCTTGGAGATCCGGGTGAAAAAAAACTGCACTAGAGTATTGTGGTCCACAGTGTCAAAGGCTGCTGTTAAAACAGAGGACAAGATTAACCAATACAGGGTTTATGCACAAGATGGCAGTGTGGTCAAAGTGAAAAGAAGAGGGCAATTCTGAGCTTATGTTCTGACACCTGGAAAGTTTAAAGCCCCATAATATGGCTGTCATACAGAGGGGAGGGGCTAAAAAGGAAAGGATGGGCTTAACTTCACAAGGAGCTGCAGTAATTAAGGTAATTAAGAGTCCAGCTGTTCCAAATTGTGCAAAGACTACTTATTACATCAAAAGACCAACTCAGGATATTTAGCTCTAATTTAAGATAGCCTCTAACTTTAGTCTGTTGAATATATTCTTAAAACAGATTTACTCTTATAATGATCTCTGAATGATCAAAACAGTTTTACTGATAGGGTTTGAATGGACTGATCAGATAATTACTAAGATCAAGTGGCCAAGTAGGAGCCCCTTATTCTCTTTGTACACTGTGGCACTCCTGGGCTGAGAGCCTCCAGAGAGAACACATTTAACTGCACAGGATGAAGTATCCTGTTATGGTGGAAGGGAGGTGCTCCCTCCTGGAAATGCTGTAATCTCATTATCAGTTACTGAGAGTGTTGGACTGGAATGTGTGGGGACTGTTGCACCAGACTTTGCTTCTTGCATTTCTGCTACCTAATTAAAGCCAATTCAGGGATGATTTAGAGCTGGTGCTTGATGGAAAATATGCTGCATGTGTGCAGTTGATAATGAATGGAAAACAGATCAGCTGAAAAGAATCTGGAAATTTCTTTCATATATGATTACAGAAGATATGATCAATAACCTTACTGTGCATGTGGGAAAAAATAGGAAACATCATACGTCTTTGGCATGCTCTGTAATGACATAAGGCAGACACTGTTTTCTGTTATGCATTTATCTAATATCATCTTATATTTCAGCAAAGTGAAACAAGTATCTCAAATTTGCCTCTTGAGCTTCCAACAGGGTGGACATACGGTGTTCAAGGTGCTCAGCTTAGTTTGTAAAAGCGTATTTCCTCTCTTCTTAGTTTCATTAACTCTGGCATTCTGGTGCATCGAGGAAGTGCCAACAAATATCAGGTTTCCATGCTATTTGTAGCAAAGTCGTTATGAGCAGAAGAGAGATCTCTAAGTCTCTTTGAGCTAGAATAAATCCCTTCAGCAGTAAGCAAATGTTTATTATTATCTCTTTTGATGAACAAATTAAGACCAAGCTTGCTGGTCTTTTGTTTGATAGACTTAAATTTGACTGTAAAATACTTTGATTGACTGACTGTGGTCCACTCAACAAGTCCAAGGGGCCAAATTCCTGTGACTGCAGAATTCGTCCAGTTCTTTAACCACGTATCCCACTCTTTCTTAAAATTATAATTTCTGTAAGCCAATCGCTTTAACAAATGCAGGGATTCCATTTTAAGCTCTGCTTTCATGTAGTTTGAATCTGGGGTGACCTTTGCAGTTTCTGGGGGTAATCGGATGCAGGAGGTTTCCCTTTAACTGAAGGGTTGTCGGTTCAAATTTGCTTCTGTCAGTGAGCTCCAACGCAGCTCTGGCTACAATATAACTTACTATGACAGAAATGGGGGGATAACTGAATGTAGTGTAAATTGTTTAGGTCAAGTCTTCTGACATGAAAAAGCGGTAGATAAGTACATGTCATTTATCATTCCTTGTCTAATCATAAGGCTGCACTTTAAAAAAAACAAATCTGTTCCTGGAATCTGCTAAAGTCACTACCCCAGTTTGGGTTAACGGCTCATCAGATATGTATATGGCTTGAAGAATGCGTTCTGCTGCACATCACAAGGTTATGAAATAAAACAGTCTTGAAATATGCATTGAAAGAGGAGCTCTTGACACCCTAAATGATTTTGAAAATGGCGGCATTGATATGAACAAAAAAAAACAAAAGAACAGAGGTGCTCATGCAGGAGTCCTATAGTGGCTTTCCTCCATTTACTGATCTTAAATTCTTAAATGTACATTTGTTCCTTGTAACCTTATCAGCACTTATCTTTGTCCAATTATAAGCATTTGAACCTAAACAAATGAATTGCAAGACATAACTGGAGAAATTGGCGTGTTCTAAAAGTATGCGCCCAGAGTTTATATCAATGTTCACTTTCCTATAATAGGATCTGATCACTACTTTCAGGAGCTGCTCTGACAGCCTATTTTAAGCGCTCATTGGTGTAATTTGAGATACAAGCTTACTCTGGGCATCGTGATGTTTTTTACACTAGCTTAGAGTTGCATGCTTCCACCAGCCTGGTTTCTTCACACGCAGTATGCTCATAAATTTCTTTCATCTCAAGAACACCAAAGGTATGTCCAAACAAGCTGCCCCTGACCATAATGACTACTCCTCATTATGACCACTTTAACCCCAAGCTGAATGAAGCAGTCAGCAAGGTAAAGTGATCTGGAAAATCTAACATAGGTCAGAGTATTAGGCGTGTTTTATTTGTAATCTTAAACATTTGGTATCTTTTAATAAAAATATACATATATAGCCAGCCCCAAAATGCAAATGTTCCTTCAAACTTCTATTGCATTGATAACCTAAAACAGTCCAGCAGGATGAGATACTCTCCACAATCCACTCTTGGGAAACAGATTTATTCCGCTGTGAGTGCAGCACTAATGCCTCGGCTGACAGCTCTGACTGGCCATCACGGCTCACCTAATTTGTTTGAGTTTTTTTTTTCTTTGTAAACACTGGCTCTCATCACTCGAACAGCAGCTGATGGGATGTTTTCTGCTGCGTGCCTGTTGCTGTTCTTACTTGTGTTTAGGATGTTGGCAAATGGAGCATGAGGTGTAACGTAGTAGGTTATAAATTAGATGCATGACATCGGCCATATCTTATATCTGCAGCTGTAGCAGATACAAGTTTCCAGTGATAATCTGCTAACTGTGGATTTTGCAAAAACCCTCTGTCACAATTTGAAATGTATTATACAGTTAAATAATTAAAATAATGTTGATGTTATTTAAGCGTTAACATTTAAGCACATGCTGAAATACATATTTTACAGAAAAGGGTTTTAATAAGCATTTTAAACAAAGCAATTCTTCAAATAAAGCTTATGTAATTTAAAACAAAACAATTTTCCTAAACAGCGGACTATGTTTGTTCACCAGCAGCCACAGCTGAAAGCTAACATCAACTCAGGTTAACACAAAAGTCAGAAGTTTGACGCTTGTAATTACTTAAACTGTTATTTTTCAGGTTGGAAGAGTAAAATGACATAAACATGTAAGAATTTTCAAAATTTCTTCAGGGTTAAATGGTTTATTCAGGCACAAATACATTGAAACGTTAAACTAGATTCTTGCTATACTTAAAGAAGCCTTTCTGAGCAGCTACATATTCTAAGATTGTCAGTTCACACACCTTTACAATTAGTCAGATGTGTCATTACTTTAGCAAAGACTGGCAGAAGACTCAACAAATTTTCTTCATATGATAGGAAATCAAGATGGGTGTTGAGGAGAAACCCAGGAACTAGAGATAGACTGATATGTTGCCCGGCTGAGATTTTTGGCCGATATTGGTGTTTTTTTTTCTTGTATGTGTATTGCCGATACATTCACAAGTTGGCTGATTTATTAGTGCATTTAGAAGCCATGCTCTAAAATCAAGTGAAGCACATGCATTGTCACTCACTCCATCTGCTGTAAATCGGCAATGTTTTGTTTGAATTGCTAATAAATGTTTATTTTATGTTTAAATTTAGACTTGTGCAACATTTTCTATCATGTGTCATTTTTATCACCTAAAAGATGGAAGGAAAAGCAATAACAGCTCCAGGAATCAAACTAACAAAATAACTGCAGCTCCAAAATTGCCTTGCATTCTGTTGACATCAAGCCACATTGTATGTCAGAGAAATGTTTGCTGGTCTGATGGGAGGAAGGCTGGATTTCGTGGCGAGGATGAGAAGAAGTCAATCTTTTTAAACCTGAGTACACTGTACCAACTGCTAGGAATGTTACTGGCAGCTGGTGGGACCATTGCTTTGTGTAAATCGAGGGAAGAACGACAACCAAAAAACTCTTCAAATAGTTTCAAATAAGCAGCAGCTAGTTTGGTAAATCTTGGGTTTTCCAACAGGACAAAGCCACCAAACATTCAACCAAACTGGTTCTGAAATGGAAAAAGTAGGCAAACATTCAGCTAGCTGTGAGCAGTATGCTTAATAGGTGGTCCTGTGACAGGAATCCAACCAAGTTAAATGATCTAGTTTCTGTCAAGAAGGTTTATCAAATATCAAGCCACGAACATGCCACAAAGCTTGTCAATGGCTCTAGAAGACACAGATTGGCGGCTCTACTTACTATTCTACTTTACAGCAGATGTTTTTGGGGGTTTATGCTCAAGTTTTGTGTAAATGTTTTTTCCTGTCAATAAACCGTTCATACTCCCTATGTGTTTCTAACGATGCTTTATGTATGGCTTATTACAAAACAACATGGAGTGGGTGTGCCTGACAAGTCTAGACTTGTTTTATTATTGTTCATATATTTCTTAAAACACTACTATTAAGAAAACAGCTGAACTTTATTGTTTATATTCTTTAAGCCTTTGATAATGAAAACCTCTGACTGTCGTGCTTTCTTTAGAAAAAAAACATGTGTGCTTAAGAGACCTTTAGACAACTTCTACATGTGAAATACAGCTGTTCCAGTCGTCATGTGTCTATTTTAGGACTTTT
>JAUZNJ010087991.1:6938-49871 GCA_034780135.1 Jordanella pulchra
CTCCGGTGGAATCTGTCCACTCCGGGGGAATATGTCCACTCCGGGGGAATATGTCCACTCCGGTGGAATATGTCCACTCCGGTGGAATATGTCCACTCCGGTGGAATATGTCCACTCCGGGGGAATATGTCCACTCCGGGGGAATATGTCCACTCCGGTGGAATATGTCCACTCCGGTGGAATTCAAATATGTGACAATAAAAGAACAAACAAATCTTGTTTATTTTTTTTTACATTTAGGTTTTTATTGGTATTTACATTGAAATCACATTTTTAGTTTTTTCCTATGTTTGTAAAAAGAAAGCAGGATTTAAATAATCCCCCCCCCTTTTTTTACCGTGCTGAACAAACTGTGAGAACAAGATATTGTCTTTATTCATGCATCTGTAAATCAATGTTTTGATGTTTTTTCTCTCAGACTTTTAAAGCTGTACCCGTCTTTCTTTCCAACTCTTCATCTCGTTGAACAGTTTTACCGTCCCAGTTGACTTGTTAGCAGCGAGTCCTCCTCCTCAGCGGCCGCCCTGTGGCTTTTACTTTCCTGTTTGGTTTTGGACATTTGCTCTCACTCTGGATGCTGCTGTTTCGTCTTTTCAGCCCAGCTGCTTTAACTTGTTTCATCTGCTTGGTGTTTCTTTGTGAGTCAGCAGTTTGGAAGTCCGTTGAGTTTTCAGAGGGCTGAACTTTGAATGAAAAATCACCTGAGGATGCTGCAGAGCTTGCGGTGGCGAGTTGGCAGAGAGCCAGAGCTGCAGTCTGCCTCTGGTCACATGGTTCTTCATCCGGATCTTCATCAGCTCTCTGTGGGAGGTCCTGTGAAGAGCTTGGAGCAGAGCTATATGCTGGGCTGCTGCGCGAAGCTCGGAGGCTGAGGTTCAGCGGGACCTCGGTGCCGCTCTCGTTATCTCCATCTGAACCCGGCAGCCTGGGTTCAGATTTCTCTCTGTGCTCCTGGGATCTTTTTGACAGGTTCAGAGGTGCTAAGTTATCCGATTGCTCTTGTTCGTCTCTGTCTGACGAGGAGAAATGTTGGCCATTTCCGCTTGATCTAAAAAGGACATATCAACATGTTTAGACACAATAAAGCCATTACAACAGCTTTGCTTGATAAGCAAAGGAAGAAAAACAATAACTTTTCTTACCCGCCATCTAGGCAGTGACCTCCCATCTGAAGCAAGGTTTCTGCTGACTCCTCATGCCTCGAATCCTTTATGTTTGGTTGTATAGCCTTAGATGTGTGTCCAGGCTGGAGGGGGGTCTCCGACTCGCCAGCGGTCGTGTGTGAAGCCTCTGAGTCTCTCAAGACGACGTTGTCTTGACTGGGTCTGTCTGGTGACCCTAAAGCTGAGCAGCCCTCTTTAGGACTCAGCCTAGTTGCCTTGTCTCCACTTTGGCTGTGTTGACCCTCCCCACTGGCAGAGCTCTTCTGACTGGAATGCGAATACATGTAAAAGTCATAATCCTTTTGGCCAAAGCTCTGACTGTAACCATCCAGCGGAAAATATCTGGGTCCTGCGATTGACATGGGAAGCTCATGGGGTCTGTAAAGGGTGTAAGGCAGAGGCGGGGCCGGGTGAAGAGTGTGGCAATATCTGTAAGGGTAGGGGGGGAACGGGGTGTCTTGGGTTGGGGCAATGGGTGGTTGAACCACAGATCTTTGGGGATCTATAAACTCTGACTGTAAAGATCGAGCAATTTGGTTGTTTGCCGGAATGTGTCTTGAGAGGTAGTACGGTGGATAGATGGGTCGCTCTGGCAGGAGGTAGGGAGGGCATTCTGGGACCATTAGGGGGGTGAAAGATTTAAAGGGAAGGGTTCTGGTCCACGGGCTGCTTTGGTGGGTGATGTTAGAAGCTGGTGAGCCCTCTCTCCGCTGAACAGTTGAAACCAGGGCCTCAGCACCGTCTCGGTTGGGTGTGACAGGGGAGAAAGCAGATGGGCGAGGCAGATCCTTCGACTCGTCACTTTCCCTGATTTCCCTCTCAATAAATTTATTGGGTTTTGACACACCGTGGTTATCCTTGATCACTGGACTTTCACACCCAACGTCTAACTCTTCTGTGTCATCGATGCTCTCGTCTTTCTTCTCTTCCTCCCCTTGTTTCTCACAACCTACGCTTTGGGTAGTAGGAGAGACGCTCGTATCATCCTTGGGTTTGACAGAGACTGGCTTCGCCGCGGCCTTCATTTGTCGGGGTGTCTGTCCATTTTTTTGAGTCACCAAGGAGATTGAATTTTGACACAGGTTGTATTTCATATGATTGAAGAGGTGAGACTTCTCATTGCAGGTGAAAGGACACTGGAAGCATTGGTACTTGAAAGGTTTTCCAGGCGGCCGAGGAATGTAGTGAGGCCTTTTTGGTTTGCGCTCTTGATCGGTTTCCATCCTGACTTGTTCTCCTAAAAGAAAAACAGAATATTTCTAGTTCAAGATGTAATGATTCAAATTTAGAAAAGGGCTCCTTTCTGTAAAAAAAGCTAAATGTTAAAAAGGTGAATGTAACCTAAAAAAAGGTGTTTCTCACTGAAGCTGTTCTCAGCCGTCCCTCCAGTGATGGGTTGTTCAGAGTCGTTCTACTGGTTTAGACGAAGACTGATCGTCACTAGAAGTTTTAACCTGCTGTTTTTCTAGTTGCGTGGCTAGAAAAGTCTCCCGGTGCACAAAACACCACGTCCCCAGGCTACATTTGTTCCTGCACACCGGAATGGATACTAAGCTGAGAAATATTTAAATCAAAAACCTGTCTGCTTTATGCAAAAAATGTGCCCACTTTTTTTGCATATATCCCCGTCCGCTCTCGGTTTGAGTTATTGGCATCATCTGACACATGTGGCGGCTAATACCGCCCGCTCACTTCTCAGTTGGTTTTAATATCTCTCTTATCATCTCCCTATAAAGTTGGAAAGCTACCTCTTCACCAAACAGATGCTTCATTCTGTTAAGTTTCGCTGACCTGGAGGGCATGCAGAGACTTGCTTTCTCTTAGAGCTAAACTGTGTGCCGTCAGCGTGGGAACCGCGAGTCGACCTGCTTACCAACCTGCTTCCCATGACTACACCTGCGGGATGCATTTATCACTCGATAAGCTTTCTGCCAAGAATGACTGCTGAAACCTGCTTGTCATCAGAGCACTCGTAACGTTATAACCGAAATCATCTTAGTGGAAGAGGAGTATGGGCATGGTTTGTATCTCGTGTCCTCTCCCCCTTTAAATTTAAACATCACCTAAAGATGTTAGTTTAAGGCTGCTGGGTGTGCTTTGAGAAACCTGCTTGTCGTGCGCTGTCGCAAGAAGTTGTCACTCAAGTTTCTGGTAAAGAAGCATGCATGGACACTCCCTTTCTAAAGAACACCAATTCTGTGGAAAATGCTGTTTTTAAACACATCTCTGGTGTTGATGTACACCAGTAGAAAAATGATTTATTCCACTCAACAGATTACATCCAAGACAGCTAAAGTAAAGCTTATTTTCACAAAGCTTAAAACTTTACATTTTTCTATAAAAATGTGTTAAATATATATCAGTTGTATATATATTTATATATAATATATATATATATGTTTATACATGAGTAAGGTATCATTGCTAGCAGCAGTCTGAACAGATTTGATCTGCAGGTAACAGGTGCGCACCTTGCATATATCAGTGCTATTCACAGCCTAAATAGCAAAATCTGCACACATAACCACTCTTATAGTTTAAAAAAAATCCTTTTATGTTGTTTAAAGAAGTAAAAGTTACCTTTTCTGGCTGAAGCAGGTAAAGTCTCGCTGTGTGTGAAGCCGACGAAGAGGTGATCCACAGCTCACAGCAAGCGTCGGTGTCTGGCGTAGAGCACTTGGTTCATTAGCTTAGAGCCTAGAATGAATGTGTGTGATGGGGAGTGTGATCTTAGCTAGTGGTGAGTTCTTTGTAAGGTGTTGTCTCTAGTGGGTGGTGCTTCAGCCCAAACAGCAGGGCCCTCGGGCAACAATGATGCACCTGATATTAGTCAGGCCTCAAGCAATGATTTAAATGTTGAGTTAGAGATCTTATTCTTTCTAGATCCATATCTGTGTTTTGTTGAAAGTCAGTCCAACAGACGTTATTGAACTTTGACTTTACATACGGTTTGTAAAGTGAAGGTCACTAGCAAAGCTGATAGGACCTGCTGCTCGTTCCTTTGATACAGTTTGAACAGGTTGGTTTGCATAAAAAAAGTGTTCAGCATATAAAGAAAAAAAAGTTTAGTTTAGGAAAAATGCAACAGAATTTAAGTATTTGTGTTTTTTTTTTTTCCCTCTCATAAGAAATTTGAATATTCTTGTTGAGTCCTCGGCATTTTTGGATATGACATGTTAAAATATTGCTAATTACATTTACCTTTCACTTTTTAATGTCTGATATTTATCTCAGGATAAACTGCTCCACTTTATTTTCCAGTGGTGCCGCTGATAATCACGTCGCTGACCTACGACGAGAAGAGAGGACCATGCAGTGTCGGTTCCAACGTGCGCGATGCTGCCTGCTATGTCTGCTGGTCCTTTTCCAGAGCTTACGAACCTAAAGAACTTCAGCCGTTTGTCAACCAGATTGCGAGGTAACACCCATGTGTTTGCTGTTGACAACTCTCAAATGCACCAAGACACAAGATAATATTTAAAACTTCTTTTTAGTTGAGCTTTTATTGTGTCTTTCTGACTGAGAAAACTATTTTAATGATCAGACCAACACTCATCTGCTGAAAAGAGGGTAGTGAGAGTTTACTACATGTTTATCTTTGAGGGATTATTGTGGTAAATTGTGTGTTGATGACTTAATTCCCCTCATTTATGCAGAGACACACTTTTAATACCCTCTAATGTCTCTAAGCCTTCAGCCCCGATGGTTATAAGAATCAAATTAGTCCATTTATTTGTAGAAAAACAGTCCTTCCACATTAAATTTATATATTGACTTACATTTTCTATAGATTTATACCAATAATATTCATTCTGAATATCAATGAGGAAAGTTAAGTTTCAGTTTTAAGTTTCATCTAAAGATAATCCGTTAACATACTTCTGTTAAACTGACTATAAAAGAGTCATATGTCTTATGATCTGATCTGTATTCACTTTTAATCTATAAAAAGTTGTTTAAAAGACCAAACTTTATCGATAAAGCTGAGAAAACACCTTTGATGTCAGGAAGAGTTTTGTTTTATTGTCTGAGTTGGATTTGTAATATTTATCATTTTAAAAGTAGGAAAAAATAAACCCACAGACCCACATAAAACCAGGTATTGATCAGCAATTCTTTAATTTTTTCAAAGAATTGCAAAGGTGCCAAACTTTAAAACCTAATTAGGGCTTTTTTTTCCCTCCATAAAAGAGTCAGAACTTTTACAGAGTAGTATCAACACTAATGTCTTTATTTCTAAAGCAAAATACTACAGTTACAGTTTGGAAGATCAGAAAAACATTTAGAATTTGAAACTATCATATTATTTTAATAAATCACCTGAAATTGCTTAAGTGACCAATTAGAGCAACGAGTCTTTGATGAAAATCCAAAGGCTGCTTGCTTCAGGTTCTATGATTATGCATTTCTGCATATTTATTCAGATTTGTTGTCTTTTTGTTGTTGTTTTTTTATTAGGATGTTCATAAACCTTAACCAAACTATGTGCCGTCTGTACCTCTGAGTCATATAAGTATTTAAAAGCAGTGCAGTTGGGCTATAGGTACAGCTGAACTCTTAACAGTTTAAAAAAATACTTTACATCCAATTAATAGAGGTGCATTTATTTCTATTCCTATACTTCATTAGAAAAGACCCCCATTATCCCACAATGTAAGTAGATAGTAGCTTTTCTGATTGTGAAAGACCCTGTTGATATTTGCATAGGAGCTTCACAGTTTGCCTGTAAGCTCTAATTTACTGCCTCAAACCAGTTTTTCTTTGACACGTTGATACCTCTACCTGTCTAATTCCAGTTCATTGGTTGTTTTTTTTTGTTTTTTTTTTCAAATGCATATTAAATCAGGCTGGAGGGTAGAAGAACTGCTTTTATTTGCAACAGTTAATGCAGTCTCTTTTGGGATGGTCAGCTGATAATGGGGAACAAAAATGTGGTGTTTAATATATATTTGTGCTGTAAAAGTCATATATTATAAGTTATAATGATCAAATAATTTTCACTTTACAAGATTTAATAAAAGTAAAATATAGTTTCTTTTTTTAATGAACATAGAGAAATAAGTTGTCACTATGGTGCCATAAGGCTTCAGTACATCTTTTCACATTTAAGGTGAATTTATCAGCTTCACTTTGAGCAGAGATTTACAAAACTATACTGCAGTTTTACCCTTGAATTCTGAATATTGTTTGTTGTTCTGGAATTGTTTCTAGATAAAAAAAAAGCACCTAAACCTCCATAGACTAGTTAAAAAAAGGGTTTATTTTAAGATTTCTAGGTCAGAGGTCTAGATTATCACTCATTGAGGTGCGCTGAGTCTTTGTTAACAGTAACGGTTTATTTCATGCCGACTTGCCTTGCAAGTACGGACCTGCGGCCTCTGACTGTGCAGACCAGCTCTGCACTGTCAGAGTTAACCCCTCTGCAAATCATCAGCGGCAACCGGGACAACTCCCTCTCTTTCCCTGGGCCACAAGACTGCCAGGTTTCGCCTGCTGCTGTAGGTTTCGGTCGCCGTTTGGCAGTAATGCTGGGACAAGCTGGTTCCTGCTCTATTCATCACAGCTTGATGACAAGTCCTGAAAATGAGCTTTTGTTAAAAAAAAAAAAAAAAAAAAAAATCAAATAAATAAATGGCACTTAGTGACTTGGGGCCACATACAAACAGTTGCATGTTAACATTTCCAGTATATTCTTCTTACTTACCTTCGGTTTACAGGATGTAGGGAGCTGTTTGGGTTTTTTCTAAGCCCTCTGGGTAGGAGCAAACTCAAGCTGTTTGTAAAGCTGGACTCTGGTTGTTTAGAGTTGCGGTACATGCAAGAAAAATAAATAGATTGACTTTTTTTTTTTTTTTTCATATAGATTTTCTGAAAGCTGCCAGCGGCATGTATATGTAAACAACCCCCACTCCCATTATTCCCATTTCTCCACAGTGCCATGCTGATCACTGCTGTTTTTGATCGAAATGTCAACTGCCGCAGAGCTGCCTCTGTAAGTACTCGCCAATAAATTAGATCCGTTTTTTCCAAATATCCTAAATGAGAAAACTCTACTTTGTGTCTCTTTCTGTCCCAGGCCGCCTTCCAGGAGAATGTCGGCAGACAGGTTTGTGACTAAAGCTATGAAACTAACATTATGGCATTATTAGCTTTATTTGATTCTTATTTGTTAGTTGATATCCTGCTCATGCTCAAACGTGCCTCATTACATAAAGCCTCCCAATGAAATGGCCTCCTAGTGTAGCTACAGGGCAGCTTCAGATGCACAGTACTGCCAGTTGTCCTTAAGCGAGACCTCGTTAGATTTGTTATTACTTGAATTGGGAACATTGTCACCGATGTTTTCATCTGAAATGTAGCTGTAGCTGCAAAATGGACAGTTTTAAAGAAATGTGCTGAAAATCTTCTGTTTTCTATTTTCTTTCAGGGCACCTTCCCTCATGGTATTGATATCCTGACAGCAGCAGATTACTTTGCAGTGGGAAATATTACCAACTGCTATCTGAACATTAGGTAAGAACATTATAGAAGTAGGAAAATGCTTTTTTTTATTACTCTATAGCAGCAGATGGTCACAGATAGCTGGAAGATGGTGTCGTCATTTCCAGCTGTCATACCATAGATCTTATTGTCACATTCTTATATGTAGATTGCGTACGGCAGCCTCACTTCTGTCAGAGGGTAGCTGGGCAGCGTGAATTGGCATATGACTTAATTTAGTGTTTTGGAGTCCCAATAAATAAGAATATTGTTTTAAATTGTTTTTGAAGTTTAATTGAAACAGTTTTAACTATAATACAGGCTTTAAACACAGATTTATATATTTTTTTAATTATTTGTTAATTTTGAGGATGACAGAATAAAGCTTGTGTAAACCTAAACTGCAGTTTCTCAGAAAATTCGAATATTAAACATGACAAATTCAAAGTAAAGAATCGGAAATGTCTGCCTGCTAAAAAGTATGCATTCAGTAGCTGGTCAGGCCTTTTTATGCATGAATGAGGGCATCAGTGGAGCTGCTCTACTGAGTTTATAAGGAAGCTGATGTTCATTATTTGCATCGTTTGGTCTGGTGTCTCATCCTCCTTTTGACAAAGCCCTATAGCTTCATCATCACGGACCATAGAAAATTCACGCTTCAGCTCACACAACATGGATCCTTTGCCTCTCCAATCTTCGTCCACAATAAAGTATTCGAATTTCCAAATGAAATGCAAAACATATTTCCTTTGGTAAAAGGGACCATTGATGATCAATCAAATTATTTTTCTCTTAAGCTCTGTAAAGGCTCTCCGTATATTTTCTCTGATTCAGGATTGGTTTAAGACGAGGAATGCAACAGTAGTAGTTCTTGATGCGTGTTGTCTCTTCCAATGCAGCCCACACCCTCTCAATCCTCTCCAGAACTCTTCAACAACTTTAGCTGCACAGTCTTTCCAAGACTGTTTGAACTCCTGTTGCTTTTGCACCTTTTTCTACAACTTGCTTTTCCTTCCACTCAATTTTCTAGTGAAGTGTTGGAATGCGACACTCTGCAATAAAAGCCTCTTTCTATCTTATTCTTCTGGTGGAAAAAGACTTTCTTTGTCAGCTGGACAACAGGGATGCCATTACTATTTGTCAGGAACACGTGAGCCTTGACATTTGTGCATTTGCACCAACATTTATTTATTCTTTATTGGTCTTCTCAGCGGCTGAATTTTGGGTTTTGATTAGCTCTGAGTTATTGGAATACATCAGCTGTGAAATGCATCTATGAAATGTGTGTTTTATTTAATTTAAGAGGTAACATTAACCATTTGATCCTGTTTGAATTTATTGAGAGCAAAACGGAGCAAACATTACCTCTGCAATGGTAGAGAAAGAGGCTAGCTTAAGGCTATGATTGAGTATGTAGACATATATTGAAAAAAGGAAATCAGTTGATTATTTTTTTTGTTTGTTTTTTGATTTTTTTTTTTGTCCTTTATTAAGAGATTATGTAAAAATATCAAAACTGACTTTGATTATTGGTAAATCATTAAGACTTTTTCTTTGTTTTCAAAGTGTCTATATAGCTGGTTTTCCAGAATACACCAAACCCATGATCGACCATTTGATATCCAGGAAAATCAACCACTGGGACAGGTCAGTACTTCCACCGTTTTCAATGTTGATGATGTTCAAAGTTTTCATATCTGTAGGAAACATTGTTTGGTTTGTGTTGCAGTGCAATCCGAGAGCTTACCTCAAAAGCACTCCACAACCTGACGCCTCAAGCATCCGATTATATGGCAACAACAGGTAAGCAATGTCGCCTTAGTAGTTAATCAGCCGGTTGTCGAGCTTTTGGTTAAATTGGCCACAAGAATTTTCTTTGTTTACCTGGACTGTAACTTTTAGATTAGGAGTGTAAGTAAAGATGGTGCCTCTTTCATGGGATTTTTTTTCAGTTTTGCCTCAGCTGCTGACCAGAGCGGTGGGTGTCGATCTACACGGTCGCCATGGAGCCATCCTGGCATGTGGAGAAATCACACATGCTCTGTACAAGGTGGCTCTTCAGACCAACAGGTAGATTTGAATATCTGGGTAAACATGGAAATAAATGTTTCACCACGTTATTAAAGTTGAAGCAGCATAAAATGAGTGACTTTGCTTTCTTTTATAGGACTATAATGGATCTAATTTCTCCAGAATGCGCAGATGCACTGAAGAACATTCACAATGTGGTAAAAACAAAATTAAGTTCCTAGCAGTTTGCATTAAAGTCGGATCAACCTGTCTGGTGTAACTGACGGAAATTTGATGACACTTTCAGCTCGAGGACAAAAAACAATACAGGTAAGTGGACGTTATCTGGTCAAGCTTTTACCTGCAGTGTTACAACAATGTCTTTTCCATATTATTTCCTTTATCATAGGGGCTTCGGTGGAGGCCTGATGAGACCAGCAAGTAGGTTTAAGATTCATATGAAAATTCAGTCAATAGACTTAAAAATGGGTAAAAAACTCTAATCAAATAGGACCTTTTTTTTTCTTCTTTTACAGTCTGCACCCTTATAGAAAAGATGTCTTTGTCCAAAATGCCTTTCAAGAAAGACCCTATAATCAGTAAGTGTACAGAAAATCATATTTTTGTTAAATGATAATCATTTTTATACTATGCAAAACATTTCTCTTATTATTTAGCTGGATGGCAAGGGATAATCGATGATACCATAAAGAATCTCCACCTCTTCTCCAGTGGACCAAAGGGGGAGATCATCGTAAGTCAAGTTGGACTCATTTACAGATATATCCACCGATGAATTCATCTCGATTGTTTGTTTTTGGAGGTTGCATATTTAAAGCCCTGCTCAGATATAAATATCTGCAAATAGATTACTTTGTAAATCTGAAAATTGGCTTAGAATTTTTCGACACAATGAAAAAGTATAGAACAATATGCATCTTGTACAGTAATTTAGATCTGTCCTAAGAGGTAAAACGGAACATCTAACTTTACTATGTTGGATCTGCAGGTTCCCGTAGTAACAGCGTTATCTGCCTTGTGTGAGGAGTACTACCAGGACGACACAAACCAGGCCGATGCTGAGATACAAGGTGGGAATCCTTGTTCACTTACCTGTAGACCCTGAATAAACCTGTTTACTGGAGTTTAATGATGGTGCTTTGTGTTTACACACTTAGATGTGCTCATATCCCAGTACCTTGAAGGACTGAAGAGTTCTCAGGTGCTCTGTCGTTGCGGGTCTGCTCGCGCCCTTGGCTCTCTGCCCAGATTTATGATCCACGGCAAATTAATGCAGGTGAGCGTTTTTTTAACACGTTTTTTATATGTTTATGCAAACAGGCATTCTTTTTAATATATTTCAGCACCTGGATCAATAAAGAAGCTTTAAAGATTTTTATTTTTCTTAGATCTTTGAAGGCTTTCAGAACATGTGTGCTGTCAGCCAGCAGCAGGGGAATTTCACCGAGGCGAGGAGAGACGCAGTCAGATCAGTGGCGCAGTGAGTTTTCTTCTACATGTTGCCTGATGGGGTTTATGATACCTAAGGTACCTCTTGTCTCGCTACGTTTCCTGGTGTTTTCAGCTAAAGCGCATAGCTTGAAGCGCTAATGCCAAAGTAAACTTTGGACTGACTCTACCAGAAGGACCAGAACTTTATACCCATCCAATAACTCAACAGTGTTTTACATATTTCCTCTAAAGTTGATTATTTTTTTTTCTATCTGTCCTGTTTGCTTGTGATTTCTTTTTAGATCTGGCGTTTTTGCCTCTTTGTGAACTTGTTTCATTTCTTTCTTCAGGGTATTTCTGAAGGCAGGTGTTTGTCCTCAAGGCTGCCCTGACTCTGCCCTCTGCTCAGAGAATATAGCCGAGGTGTACGGCTTCCTTCTCAGCAGCCTGAACGACTACACCGCAGACAGCAGAGGCGACGTCGGGGCCTGGTGGGTTTTAACTTCTGACAATTGCTAGAATTAAAAGAAAAACACTTCTGTCACATGTAGCTTCAGGCGATGCTTGGGGACTTGCCAGGAATGTCACCTGACTTGTCTCTTGTCTTTGTATGAAGGGATGGGCGGCCTCTCTCAGGCTGTCTAGTAATAATTTTCTTTCCTTATTCAGTTTCATTTCCTCCTGCTTCTTCCCATTGTATGTTCTCTTATTATCTTTGTTCCACATATTTGAACATTTAAAGGTATACTTGCACCACTCATCCCAAAGTTATTTTCTTTACAGCATTCTTTGTTGGTGCAAAGCTTTTAGTGAAGCATGGGGTCAAGGTTTGACCTCTTGATGCCAGTCGTCAGTCTTTCATCATCTTAGCCTTGTGAATTTTGATATCATCTTTTGCCCCACATGTTTGTTCAGGGAATCTTCTGGAAGTCAAATATGTTGAATAACCACATTGCTTCACCACACAGAGGCTCCTACCTACAGTGCTTCAATGATCCGACTTAATCATCTTTTGATGTGTCATGTTTCCATTGATTAGGATTGCTCTACTTTTATGCACATCTTTCTTTTTTTCTGTAAGTCTCAAATAGATTCTAGGTGAACTATAACTTAGCTTCATGAGCTAAAGGTGAATCGACATAATCAGCTATATTTTCTTTTCATTTCGAGATTTAACTGTTCGTTTTTCCCTGCCAGGGTGAGAGAGGCGGCAATGACCAGCCTAGAGGAACTCACCTTGATGGTAGCCAGCAGTGCTCCAGAGATCCTTTCACCAAACCTGTGAGTCAGAAACCTGAAAATGTTCACCTGCTTCTTCTTTTCCTGTAAACTTTCCCGTCAACACCTCATTTGTTTTAACAGGAGTCAGCATGTAGTTGCTTTTTTTTCCAGCGTTGCTTAGTGAAACTAAAGAAATGATGTAATTTCTGCTGGGTTTTAAAGGGGCATAGTCTCATTACACAACGTTTTAAATTTACAGTTTTACTGTCTAAGCGGCTAGAATGCAGAGGACCAATTAAGATCAAATTCAATTTATCAAATATCAAATACTTCCTGGTGGAAGCATTTTTATGTGCATGGTTTGCATTCATTCCACTGGGAAGGATTTAATTTATTAAAAAAAAAAGGAGTTAATTTAAATATTTTTTTTACACCTACCTCTTTTTCCCAGTTTTTGTTTTTTTTTCCGCCGCCATGATCCGCTCCATTAGCTCAGGCTTTAGCTACAGAATTACAGCTTCTATTAAATAATAAGTGTTCAAATAGATGCAAATACGTATCCCAATTATAAACACAATTTAACAATATTTTAAGGTTGATGACGTATTCTTCTTTTAATGTGCAAGGGATTCAGGAATCTCTAAATAATTGTAGCAAAAATTTGCAAACAACACTTGTCTTTAGTGTTGAAACCAAGCCAAGTTATTATTGAATCCGGATACTGAGTGTTGATACTTATCAGAATATCAATACTTTTAACAATCCAAGTCTGTTTATGTCTCCTTATTACACCCGGTGCAGGAAATCTATTTAGGCCCAAGAAATGATATTAAACACTATCAGGGCTGAAGCTTGTTGTATATCACCTTATTTTATCACGATCAAATGCTTTTTAGTCTTTACATATTAAGTCCTAGACATATACTATAAGGAGACTTTGGCCCTGTTATATTATCTGGATTCTTTGCAGGGTGAAGTCTATGATGTGCTGTTTAGCTAAACAGGCTGCAGAGAAGATCGACCACTACAGAGCTCATGCTGGAAACATCTTCCTGCACCTCCTTCACAACACTGATCCCGAAGTACCTCATATACCCCACAAGGAGGAGCTGTTGAACATCTTTCCTGTGTGAGTGTCTCAACAGGCAGCATTACACACTTTATTAAGTTCGCAAAGATGTTTTTTAATTTTATATATATATATGTATATATATTGGAACTGTGGTCGCTTTGGTTAAAATACATCGAGTATGATTTAAAGATGCTTTTTGGTGAGCTTTAATTTACTTTGGTTTCTCTTCCAGTGAGACCATAACCAGTCTAAACTGGAATGCCTCATCCCAGGCTTACAAGTACATCGCACAGCTGCTTGGATTGCCTGAGTATCAGTACCACACCCTGCTGGGGCTCTCTGTGTCAGTGGGAGGGATCACAGAGTCCATAGTAAGTGGAAGAAGCAGAAAATGGTCAAACCACAGCAGTATGATAACCAGATTGGCAATAAATGATGTGCGAGAAGAGATTTGGTTCCGTTGCAACACTTCAGAGACTTTCACAATATTTATCCTGGAGCACTAGAGCTCGATGTTAACTTTAACGTCACTAAAAGACAGTTTGCTATTATTTTAACCCCAGGTTTTGTTTATTCAGCCTCTGATTTAATCCATGATATTGATTTCACAGGTGTCAGTTATTTGTTCAATGAAGATAATTAAACCAAGAAAAATATGTGGATAATATTATGGGTGTTATTCATGAATTAATATTTTAATGTTTTGTTTTTCTTAAAGATAATGATATAAATAAGACCAACAGGGGGAGCAGGTTGTTTATTATTGCCTTCTGTGTAACACCTGCTTTTTAGTGTGTCCCTTTAATCTTAACAGATCAGTTGTTGTTACTCTTTTGCAATATTTTAACCTGCCTGCTTTGCATGATAACTGGAGTTCACTCTATGATTGATTCACCATTTGTTCTTTATATAGACCAAAAAAAAAAACAACTACCAAAAAAAAAAAAAAAAGTCTTGTGGTTTTAATCTGTGGTATATCTATAAAGCATGCCTGCTAAACTCCTCTGCAGTCATTTCTTACACACGTCTCTCTAGAGGTTCAGCCTGGTCTCATAACTGGGGTTGATCGAGCTTTAATTTCTCTCCCACTGCGATTTAACCTGTTAAAACCGGATTTTTTTTCTGGAGAGCTCCAAGCTGCAAAAGTATCAGCTTATTTTTAACTTTGAATGTTTATAGGAGTAATAAAGAAAATACATTTAAGGCTTGTAATAACACCAGTGAGGCCCGCGAAGTTAAGCCAATCTGAAATTGCCGCTTTAAAACGTGGTCCCTCAGAGACGATCCAGACCTGGTTTTGTTTTTATCTCTTCCTCTTTAGTTTTTTCTTCCACTACAGAAATATCCTCAGAGACGAGAGGCAGTGATATATTTGTACAGCATTTAGAAAAAGGAGCCAAGGTTGCTCCAATGTATGGCCAAGATTAAGATTCTCACACTATAGGCCCCTTAGGCCCCTAATCTAAGAGAAAAAAAATAACAGAAGGTTCCACATTTTTTAGGAATTATTCTGACAAATATGCATCACAGAGTTTGACCTTGTTTAAAGTTCATTAGGGAGAAAAATCACTTATTGAATTTTATAGCACTTTTTCTTACCAGTTGAAGGGACTGGATTTCATTAGATATCATTGTTTTATTTTTTAGCTTGTATTAACTTTGTTCTAGGTCTGGTTTTATTTTTCATTCTCACCCTACCATTTTTACTTTGGGTTTAATCCATTTCCACTATCATTACTGCAGTGAATTGTTCAGTCCTGGTGCTCTGGGGTTCGAATCAGTTCCTTTCACTCTTCTTGTATTTGTTCAGGTGCATCACTCCTCCCAGTCACTGTTTTCTTTCCTGAGAGGGATCCAGACCGACAGTGATGCTCTGACACAGTTTTCACAAACGCTACTGACGATCTTTAGAGACAACCTTAACAATGACAGGTACATAAGTTAACTACGGTTGTTAAATCCTTTCTTTCCCTTCTATATTGAGCCAGTTCAATCTTTGTAATATGACTTACAAACCCTTTTAAGGGATATTATATGTATGTTTTTTTCATCCCTCTTTTCTTAGGGTATCTGTTCCCATACTCAAGATGCTCAGTCAGATGCTTGCTAACAGCGTTTTTGAAATCTTCACCACATATGAAAAGTAATTGATTTATTTTTAATATAATAAAATGTTATTTTTTATAGACCTGGGACGAGTAAAGTTTTTCTGTCTTTTTGTGATATAAGTCACCAGGTCTGTGTGGAGCTTTTGGGTCTTTGCAAAGGCTTCAGGAAGTCTAAGAATGTAGCCAAGCTGCGTGCCTGTATTGATGTGTAAGTTCCCTTATGTTTAAGGTTACGGCAGCATCACCAGAGTAGAATGAAGCCTGACTATTGTTTTCGTTTTCCAGTTTCTGTGGGCTGATCCAGTTCCAGGGAGACGTAAGGAAGCAGGTTTTGTCCCAGCTGCTGCTGCTGCTTTGCCATCCATTCCCAGTGGTAAGCCCACCGAGTGCAGAGTCATATAAATTGGTGCTAAAATATATATACTTAGAATTGGTAAATGTATTTTTTTTTTAACACCATTTTTATGGTTTTGAAGTAGTGGGGAAGCATTGCAGTATTCAATATTCACTTCCATTGAAACTCTAGAGCCATCTAATTAAAGATGTCACACCGGATTGACAAGAAGATTGTTTGTCATTTTAACAGCGTAATTATTACCTTAAACCCAAAAGAAATGACTTCAGGGCATCACCGCATCGAGTGCATTAAACTTCCTGCAGCAGTTCATAAATAAAATGTATTTTTATGGGTGAGGGACTAACTTCATCATTGACCTTCTCTGTGGTTTTAGATACTTATGACATAAACTGAAATGTATAAATTGATTATTGTTTGTTTGTTAGTCAACACTATTATTCTTATATTCCTGTCTGTTCCTAATTTCATGTTTTATTCCAGTCTAGATTTTCAGTTTATTTGCAAATTTGTTTTGACTTGAAGACATTATTTTTTTTTTTTTTATTGACAGCTGTGATCAAAACAAATAAAAGTACAAAGTTGGATACATTTACATTACATTACATACATTACATTTAACTTATTTGTTTAGTAATGTACATACAAACAATATTAAAACAGGTTATCTTTACTTTATAAATCATATATTACAGTCGTTTATCTCTAGCTTGAGTAGTTAATTTGATGTAAATATCTTTTAATATTTGAAGGATTTTTATTTATTATTTACATTTATTAGTTAAATTATTCATATGTTTATTACAATTTCTTCCACTTGAATGATTTTCTTGGAACTACAGATAAGAAAGACCACATCTAGCGAGATGTACGAGATGCTTCTGACCTATGATGACGTTACTGATCCAGATGTGCTGGATGATGTCATGACCCTGCTAAGTGACACTAAGTGGTTGGTATCCTTTTGTAAAGCAATTTGTCGTGTAAAATTCTGCTTTAGAAATATGTTTTATGTTTGCTCTATGTGAAATCTTGACGCTTATTCATTTAAGGGAGAGCGACCTCGCTACAGTGCGAACACACAGGAATCAGCTTTGCGATTGGTTAGGAGTCCCCAGGCCTCAGCCAGTTAGCAAGGTTTGATGTAACATTGTTAGCATAATCTGCTCCAGTGGATTTATTTTAGCCTGAGCTAATGGAAGCTCCTGGTCTTTGAGTCAGGTTAAGATAACTCTGACGCTCTTTTATTTTGCAGGTCCCTGCCCAGGTGCTATGATCACTGATAGTTGCTTGATCCTGCGGGAGGAGCGGCCTGTCTTGGCACCACTCAGCAGACACTTTATTCATGAGGTCCCTGTTTTAGAAAGCCTGCCGATCTGCCAGGAAATTGCACGGCTAACTTTACAACCTGTTCAAAGAGTTTTAACATCAGCGCAAAATTAAGTAATCTGTCATAGTGGTTTTGCTTTCCAACTGTAACCTTGATGTTTTTTTTAGCAGCTGTAAAACAATAAATTTACCTGCTGTAAATCCTCTTTGTTGTTTTCTGTCAGTAACTCGGCCATAGACGAGGTGTTCACTTGTAAGCTGTACCTGGAACAACACAGCCATGTGAAATTCAAACTGTACTTTGCAAGCACTCCAGGGAAATGGTTGCCATTTAAATGTTTTGGCACATACTGTGGAATGTCACTGAGGCCCCTGCTGCCCCTTTGGGAAGACAGACCTACTTTTTCTGCACTGGTAAAGGTGGCAGTGGTTAAAGGAGTCTGAGGCCTGATAGCAGAGCCTTCATGGTTGCCTGCAGAACAGAGGCCGTTGTGTCACCATTGGTCCAGGCTTTCTAATTAGTAGCTGATAGTGGCCACATTGTGCTATGCAGTCTCGATAACAAAGATGCAATTGTTACATTATTTTAGAATTAGCTGCTTTTGCTGGCTCTTCATACAAGCTTCTTAAGCTAGTAATCGCTATATTGCATTACATTTTGCTGCATGGTTCACATAACTGTTCAATCTTTTCCCATGGATACTGAGGTTTATTTTACTAATGTTCATACCATGTGTGAGCATATGCTGTGTTTGAGCAGGAGCATTAGCACATTATTATTGGAAATAACTGTTAAATATTGGCTTATTCAAAGTGTAAACATTTGTCCATTTATTAGATATTATTTCTATGACTCAGAGGCCTTTATGATGTCAAGTCTGAGGTTTGTTTACAAAGTAGCTGCTTATAGTTTCTGAAATGTAAGTAAAGGGAGATACTACTTTGATGTGTAATGAATTTTATAAAAGGCTGTAACTGTATTGTAGTTTTCACTATACGACCACAAACTTAGCTTTATCTGATAATTTTGCATGAGGGAAGTCAATCCCTGTTGTTTTTTTATATATACACACTTAATACTTTGATAAAACCATCTTTTGCTGCAGTTAAAGCTTCAAATCTTTGTAGGTATGTCTGCCAGCTTTTCAAATTTCGAGACTGATATTCTTAGAATATCCCACCCGCAGTCATATTATATAAATAGAAACTCTTTGCATCATTTCAGAAGTTCCAACTCCAGTCTCTCGTGTTTTGGTCCCTCTGAATGTTTTTCTTCTAGGATTGAAATTTAATAAGCTTAATATATATTCTATCATCTCTGACAGCCTCAAAATGCTTGTTGAAGAAAAGTACCTCTTAACCCTAATGATGCTGCCTCTACCATATGTTGGTTTTGTGATGTTGATTTCCACAACACAGCATCCTTTTATACATATTTGCCCACTCCTTACATAAAGCCAGATATGTCTTTCCTATGTCGGTCTTTGAGGGCTGCTGCATACAGGTTTTCAATTTTTTCTTGTCTTGAGCACAGCTGATTCTGATGACTGCAGTTCAGTAAAAGCCTGTTAATGAGCTACCGATAGAAATCAGCTTTACTGAAACAGGGAAACCTCTATCACCTGCAGAACAGCTGCTCTCCACGACCAACTTTGGACGTGTCTGCTTTAAGACTTTCTTTTAATAGTATCTTCTTTAAGCCTCTCTTTCATAGACGTCATTATTTTATAGACTGCACAAGTTAATAGTTGTCCATTTACCATCTCCTTGATTATCATCAATACCATGCTGTCAGGTGAAAGGTCTACATCTTGCTACGTTTTTTTAGCCATGCCTTACTCTTTTCAATGTTAAATGGATGGATTGACCGTATGTTAGTACACTATGTTCTCTAATAAATATTGAAGATCCTCACAGAACAGGCGTATTTATACTGAGATAAAAGGACACACAGGTGGACTAGAAATTGGGGTAGATTGTGAACACAAGGCACATTTTTCTTCCATTTCCCAATCATTTGCTACTTAACATTGGTCTATGACATAAAGCATGTAGTTATAATCTGTCACTAGATTTCTACCCTATTGTTTTGTCACTTTGTTGCCTGCTGCTGCTGATAAGTGACCAAGCTTTATTACCCTGCCTCTGAATAAGGCCACATTCACCCTTTACCCTCCTCCTACTCCTCCTCGGGTGTTGTTCAGCTCAGTCTGGGTTTTCCCAATATTGCTGCAGCCCATAATTCGACTTTAATTAATTCCCAGCCACATGTAAAATTCCTGCAGTTGCCAATGAAAGGAACGGTGTGTTTCTTTTAAAGGCAGATTGACGGGAAAGCGAGCAGCTTTGCTACAGTGCTCAGGGTTCAGAGGAATGCAAATAATTCAGAAAGGCTTACAGTTCGCTGGGAGTATCCATGGCAATTCCTTCACACAATGGTCGCCTTTTTTTTTTTTTTTAAGCAGGGAGGGGGGCTGTTCCCTCATTGACTGACTTGGTGTGATGTTAGGAAAGACCTCCTTCAACTTTGGGGTTAAGTGTTCAGTTCTAGTCGTTCCTCCAGATGGAGGATGGATCTGACTTAAAACCAGAATCGCCTTTATTAAAAAACCCCACAATGTTTACATTTTCCTACACAGCTATTGTTTAGGTGAGCATATCCAGCCTGCATAAGGCGTGGTCCCATCACAAACTGAGAGCACAATGTGTCCCTTGGATCATCGCAGCATTTCTTTGACAAACAGCAGATTACTGAACTCGTGGAGCAAATGATTTTGATTATAGTTCATCCTCATTTTGTGCGTCATGATCCTCATCCCGGTGGTGGGTTGGACACTCAGAGTACTTTAACTGTTTTACCATAAATAAAATCAGACTCTTTCTTAAGATGTTTGTATATTTGATGTAGAAAAACAGAATCTTTCTGATTTTCCACATGATCGTGTGATTTCCATCGACCTCATAGAAGAGCACTGATTAGAATCCCTTCCTGTTTCATAATCAATGACTCCACTGTGGCAAACACAGGCTTATCTTATACTCATTGCCCTCTTCATAACCCCTTGTTTATTAAGTCAATTCTCTGTTAACTTCTATACCATATAATCAGCTCAGTCCCATCTTCAGAGCATGAAAAAACTTTTATTACTTTCAGTTCAAAGTAAATAACATGGAATATGCTGATATGTATTCAATGAAAACAATCTGAAATTGACCTTTTCGAGTTTATTATTCCCAGGTGTTAACCCCTGCTGAGACTTCCTGTGTATGGCTCGGCACCTGGTGCAAGAGCAACAGCCCTCCTCCTGTTTGCTTGCCAGGCTTCATTAGTGCAGCTCAAGGTCTTAATTGCCCTAAATTTATGGAGTGGATGCACTTTGGAACAGCTGTTGCATCTAGACTGACTTTGAAAGCAAGACTCTCTCAAGCATACCAGATGGACCTCTTTTCTTTTTTTCTAAGGATATTTTTAAGGTTAATTCAGCATAAACTTTGAGAAAGAAAAAAACAGAAGTTTAAACTAAAGCACTTTGTGCCTGCTAAAGTCCTTTATATTACTTATTTTCCAGTGAAGTGTCAACCTATTTACCAAGGAGCTTCAGTCAAACTTTAAGTTTAACTAGAAACGACTGCAGATGATAATTATATTACAGATAGAAATAGCAAATATACAGTAATTACATGACTGATAGAAATAGTAGAGAAGCTGTAATTATAAATATGACAGCTGATGCGGTCTCCCTCCAGGAAACCACCGTCTTTATATGTTTCCAGCCTTTTCCACCAGGCATGTGCTCACTGCTGAGGAAATTACCATGTTGTATGGGATAATAGTCATTTTGGACTGCGAAGGCAGCTGGATAGGTTTTGGGAATGTAGGTTAATTGCTGAGCCCATATCCTTTTATCGACCACAGGTTAATGAGGGGTGTGTTTTTATATCAACCATACTAACACATGCTGCTAAATTATTGGGCTAATTGAATAAAGTAGTTGTCATTCATCAATCAGTATTTAATGTTTGGTAGAAGGGATTATCTTTCCTTTATTTTAGCAGAATTTGACTTTGTGTTAATGCTTTGACCATCTCCTTGCAGCAGTTGTGTTTTCTTAGTACAATTTTTGAGTATTCGCTAGATGTTTTCAGTTCCATGTTTTGTTTTGTTTTGTTTTGTTTTTTTAAGACAGATGACCCTTGTTGAAGCGCTTGTAGTATCCAATTAGCCGCCTGCCCTTATCGCTGTTATTCTGGAGGAGTCTGACAGCTGCTATCAGAGTCAGCACCTCCCAAATTCCACATCAGTTTACATCATTTTTTATACACAAGCTCCAGATTCTTGCTGTGTTTGCATTGCCTGTACAGTACTTTGCAAAAGTATTCTTACACGTTGAGCTTTATTGCACTTTGTTAGTTTATCACACACCTTGTTTTTTTTTTTATTTATTTATTTTTTTTATTGGGACTTTATGTGACAGATTAATAAGTTGCAGAGCAAACACTTGGACAAAACTGTTGAGACCCATTGTTTAATTAAAGAAAAATCTGCAATGGTCACATAAATAACAAATATGACTAAAGTGATAAATAAAAATTCTATGAAAATTAAGAGCTATGTCATACAGTACGTTGCTTTTCAACCATGCTTTGAAAGTGCCGCTTTCAAATCTTATATCAACTATAGCTTTAACATGTATTTATAACATATGTATTTAATTTCCCTTCTGGATAAATAAAATATTTTTGAATTGAATTAACTTAATCACTGCAATTAAACGATTCTTGTAACTGTGAGACTTCTGCTCCTCTTAGAAGGTATTTTGTCCCATTCCTCATGAGCCAACAACTCCAGTTGTCTGAGGTTTGAAGGTTGCCTTTTTCCAGATAGCACGCATCAGCTCCTTCCAAAGATGCTCAATACAATTTATGTCAGAAGTCACTGAAGGCCACCTATAATCCGGTGTTTTCCTCTTAGCCCTTCTTGACTGTTTTAAGTTGTGTGTTTTGGGTCATCTCACTGTTGCACGACCTGCATCTGAGACCAAGCTTTCTGAGACCCTGCTGCTTATTTTTCTCTAGAATCCCTTGATATTCTTGAGATTTTATTGTAGCCTGTGGAGATTCAAGACACCCTAAACCAGATGAAGCAAAGCAGACCCAGAACATTACAAAGCCTCCATGTTTCACAGTAGGGACGGTGATCTTTTCTTGATATGCTACATTTTCCCATCTGTGAACATGGAGCTGATGTACCTCGGTATAAATTTCTATTTTGTCACATCTGTCCATTACACATTCTCCCATAAGCCTTGTAGCTTGTCGTCATGTAGTTTGGCAAATTCCTGTGTGGCTTTTTTATGATTTGCTGTCAACAATTGTGTCCTTCTTGGTAGTCTCCAATTAGGTCCACTTTAGCTCAAAAAACAAATAGTACAATCCAACACTGATATTCTTTGAGCATGAAGTTCACCTTTAATCTCTGGGCTGTTTTGTTATTATTTCTGTTATCTGTTTCTGACTTTCATTTCTTCATTTTCATAAAAATTGTAGTTATTTTTACTTTTGTCAGATTCAGGTTATTTACTATTGGGAATAGTAATTAAACAAGGGATGTAATTGTAATTATTCAGCCGTTATTTAGTTTGATTTCCCAAATAAAACCCAAAAGTCTTCTAGTATTCGGAGTCCATCTGTTCTCATGTGAACTCTGCATACATACAACAATTTATACCTCATTATAGGTTTGACATACAACAGATAGCATCACAGTGACAGTGATGCAGCACTCTCACCAGAGATACAATTGTAGATAATTTAACTACAGGATTAAATATCAATCAATTTCATAACCTTTAGAAAATGCAATAAAAATAAATTTAAGTTCATGGTTGAATGGAAGAAAATACAGAAAAGTTCAATGATTGATAATCCTAAAGCACAGTAGTGCAATTGTTTTAGAATACAGGAGCAAATTATGCTTTTTGGGTTAAGTTCCTTGAACTTTTGGTTTTATAATAAGTAGCTCAAGGCTGCTTATTTAGTGCTATTCAGAATTATAAAGCGTCCTCTGCTTGATTAGATTTGAAGTTGTCTTTTCACAGTAGTCTGCTTATGAACATATAATTAAATCTGGGGGAAGATTTTTCCCCGTTTTTATAATCTTTCACAGCAGTAATGTCACTCTCCATCTCTCAGTGAGCGCATTTAGCCCTGGGCCAGTTTCTAACTCTGTACCTCCTTTTCCTGTCATCATTCCGGCCTTGAATGAACCCTCATGATTGTGTTTATGAGTCTCCCTGCAGAGGCTGTCCTTTTCCTGCTGCTGCTGCTGCTCCTCTGTCTAAATCTATGCTTAAGAGTGACCTCACGAAGACAGCCCACACGTCAGGGGTCTGGCTTGCCTCTCTTTTGGGCCCTAGCCAAAATGAGCTCATCCATGACAGTGGCTCCAGCTGCTTGAATGTAGGAGTGCCGTTTTCTTTTTTTTTTTTTTTGTGACCTCCTCGCCTGACCCAGGCAGGAGTTGAGGATGGAGTTAGTGTGACACTATTCCCAGAAGCGCCATCGTGGGCTGACCACTGGCAGCCTGCCGCCCCCTCGGCGCCTGCGAAGCAGCACGGCCTTGGGCCTCCACAGTTCCCTATGGAGAGGCTCAGTTTGTTCTGGATGCACGCCAGTGCTGAGCGATGGGGGGTGGGGGGCACGGCCAGGTCAGCTCTCAGGGGTGGTCTCACACTCAGTGCCTGTGAATGTATGTGCGATGTGTTTGGAGCCATAATGATTAGTTTGTGTTTTGTTTTAGTGTAATCCTGATGTTGCTCTGGCGTTAAGCTGTCAGGCTCTAAAATGTCCCCGACTTCATCAAATTCAGAGTGTGCACAGCGTTAGTACAGCAATGATTGACTTTCCAGCACTTTTTCGAGGTTTATGCAAGATTTTGGTCCTGGTAGTTTTTTTTCCCCATTAATAAGAGACTCCAAAATTTGTTCCAACTAAAAGCATAACAAGCTATCAGGTAGCTAGACTAGGCTGGGCTCGTTCACTCACACGTCTTCTTGGTTAACAAAGTCAATATGGTCTCAATATGTGGTAAATCTCACAAGCGTGGGGGTAACTGCAGGTCAGAGCTAAGAGGGCGTGATATCTCTTAGTTTGGGCTCCTCCTTAAAAATGCTTCAGCCACTGCTTCCTGGGTCAGGCGTTTGGAATCAATTATCCAACACGGTCAGAGGTTTAGGTAATTAAAAGGAGATGTTCTCCACGTTACGTTTCAGATCAATGGCTCTCCGGTCACCTAGCGAGAGGAAGTAAACAACAAGACAAAGACAACACCGTCCCATTTTTATTTATTTTCCAGGTGTCTTTATTATTTTCTCAGCATAGTGTTGTGCACTTATATACATTTAAGTTATTTAATATTTAATTAAATAACTTTTGGTCTGTCATTTTTTTCTTGTAAACACATGGTCGGTGGCTGTGGTGTTAGGACAACTGATGAAATGAATGAGTTTAAGCGTGATGATTTTAAAACAGCTAACTCTGTAAAAACTATCTTTGCACACACATGAAATAAATTCACAACTTTCATTCTAAACATAAGAATTATTTAAAAAAAATAATGTAACCTATATACAGTATATTACTACTAAACAGCACCTGGACTGCCAACTTTTAGACATAGTTTGGAGAAATATTTGGTTTACAGATAGATAAACACAGTTGTTTGTATGTTGGGGGAGTTGATGTTTCTATAAAATTTAGTAATGGTGTATTAAAAGTCAGTTTCATAAACATTTCTTTTAAAGACAACAGTACAAAAAAAAAATAAGTTGATTATTGGAGGCAAGAAAGCGTAGGACACAAGACTCTATCATCACCATCCAAGGAAGTGAAGCGGAAGGGCCATGTTCTGATTGAACATTAATAAATTGGTTCCTACTTTAAATTGTTCTTTAAAGCTGGAATAATAGTCCGTATTGCTTAATAAATGTCTTTTAATGATCTTAAAAGTTTGAAAGGAAACTTTAAAATGATTTTAGAGTTGAGACCAGGTGGACTAGTAAGCATTGATGCACATTCAGTTAAATTAAACACTGCTGATTTATTTAAACCGAGTTCTCTTTTTATGACAATTGAAAAGCTTTATGAAAATCGTCCCCTTGTAACTGGAGTAGATGTTCTAGATAACTAGTTTTAACAAAGAAATAATGAAAATATCTTTGAGCAAAGGTTATGCTAAAATAAGTCAAATATTTGAAGTTAAATTGCCTGAAAATATGATGATTTGTTTGTTGAAATTAACGGATTTTATCAGGCAGCATAAAGTCAGATGAAAACCATCAGCAGGAACTGCATCACCAACAAGTTTCATGTGATATGAGTCATCTTCCATTCATACATCTTCTATATCTGAGTGCATATCTGCAGGCCTGGAGCTGCTCTTTACAGTAATGACACAAAGTTCGTACTGTTTTCATCCATTTTAGAGGTGACCACATCATACACTGACACGGTTTTACCACGGCAGTAGATAAACCGTAGCTGGTCTTGAACTTTTGACGCCCAGCCAGTCACAGGACCCACATTGGAGGATAATGTGGCCGATAAAGTCTTTTTGTTTTGTGTTGACAGCAAACTTTTTGCCGTTGTATATTTGACGATCATGTGATGCAAGAGGTATTTTGCTCTGAGACCCTACACTTTCAATTAGCTCTTTGTTTCATCCACAGCTGCTTCCTAATATCCGTATGATCTATTGTGTTGAATATTAGGGAGCAAAGTAGGGTGGTAATTATTTCATTTTAGGACTTTAGACTTTTGCTCACCAGAATCTAGAATTAGAGAAGATGTTTTAGGACGAGCAGAACTGCAAAATCATTTGTTTTTGTCTTGAAGAAGAGGGACGCTCCAAGCTTGTGATTATGCATCTGCTCCGTTCTTATCCATCATGTCTTTCTACTTTCCAACACTTTTTTTTCCTTCTATATATATTTTTGAATGTTGAACAAGCTTTCTTTTTTTCTGCTCATCTTTAGAGAGATTACTTTTTAGTATGTGAAAAGTTGTTTGTCCTCATATTTCTTATTCAGCTCTGGCAATCTAAAAAGGCACAAATCAATCCATCATTAACCTATTTATCTGCTTGGCTTTTTACTAACATATCGTTTTTTTTCCACTTCCTGAATTCACTTTTCCTAATTCACTTTTTAATCTGTCAATTTACTTACTTTTTACCTCTTATTTATCTTCTCATCTTTGGACAGCTAATTTATTTATTTGCTTACATATGTTTCTTGGTGCTTTAACTCAACTGATCATCCTATCATTTGTTTTTGCTAACCTGTTGATCTATTTGCTTCCTCATTCATTTACTCATTCATTTATCTTATGCATTTAATTACTCCTACTATCTCATAGTAATTTTCCTAAATCATTGCTTATCTTCTTTTATATTAACTAGCTTATTTCCTTATTTAAAGATGTACCCACTAACTTACTTTTTAATATTATAAGATTCATTTTGAGCTGAATCTGATGGAGTTATAAATAATTTTTGACTGAAGTGTTTACACTTGTATTGTAAAAATGTATTTATTTACAAGCTTATTGTATTAACCTATATTTTTTTAGCTGTTTATCTTATAATTACCTTATCTTCTGTCTAAAGTTCTGGGCCGGAAGCCCTCCTCCTGCCACAAACACTCACACACACACTGTCCTCTTTTTGAAAGGTTCCAGCTGTTTTTGCCTCATTTCCCTCCATCCTTCACTGAACACAGTGACCAGAACTGTTACCCTGTGCCAGACGTGTGTGGTTTATTAACATGATAAACACTGCACCAGTTCCAGAGCTGCCACTCGCTTGCAGCTTGGAGAAGGGGAGTTAAACAGATGGTTCATATAAAGCAGGCTCTTCCTGCTTGATGCAAAAAGCCCTGAACTAATTAAAATGTGTGTCTGAAACACAAAACCTCTTCTGTTTCAGCACAAACGGTTATTTGTGATCAAGTTTGGAGTTTTTATTTAGAAGACAATAAAAAATAAATTATAATGAAAACACCAAATGCATCCAGAAACCAAAAGTTAGCAGAGAAGAAGTCAGATTGTACATTTGTGGATGAGAAGACCTCTGTGATACTTTGTTTTTTTCTGCCACATCAAGAGCCTGCTGCTATAGTCTGAAGTTGAAATCAGCCTAATAACAAGCTCCAATCAGAAGGACTTCGAATATACACCAAGACCAGTCACTTACTTTTCCATCTTCAGAAGCCAGACCAAGGGGGTGGAATTACACTCCAATATGCCTAATCGTTTCCATCATTGATCTAGGCTAAAGAGTAGCAGGGAAGCGTCTCCCCTACCGCTTCAGGGCTTTTTCCATAAGGCACATTTGTGATCCACATCAGTGTCCTAAAAAAAAAGTTAGCACAAAAGCCTTTGAAACTGTCAGTGATGTGCGTCATTCCTGCTTTGACCCAGTGTGAGCAGAGCAGCGTGTGCTGAATGACTCCAGCTCTGGAGAACAGAGGATTCTGAATGAAAGGAGGGGGAAGATGGAGGACAGTTGATGTGGTTGCAGTGGTGTACCAGTTGCTGTCATCCTAAAAGAGTGACTTAACTCTAGGAAGTGGCTCGTTACTTCCAGTCTAGAGTAAAGGAAGTACATTGCTCTAGAATGGTTAACAGACGGCTTGATTACATCCTTCTCTGTTTGTGCCTCATGTTGCTTATTAGGTCTTCTTTACCCCATTTTTTTCTTTCAAAACAATTTAAGTTGAGGTAAAGTTTTCCAAGGCTTTTAACAGAGACAAAAAAGATGAAAATCCAGGATGTGGGATTCCCCCATGAAATAATCATCCTTCTTCCCGCCTGACTTTTTATCTGTGCGGTGAGCGGAGGGTGGAGAAAGGAAAAAGCCAGACAGACGCTGTTTGGAAGATCACAGAGATTTTTGAGTAAGGCTAGATGTGATGTGGTGACCCCATTAAGACATATGTATACCACTGTGTCCCCGTGAGGCAAAAATGGAGAAATGTTTACCGGAAATCCCCATCTGTCTGCAGAAAGACCCAGAAAGTCCTCCTAGGATGACCGTATATGTCCTTCGCTTGCCTCAGTTTAACAGGAATCTGACATAAAGCAGCAGACAGTTTAACGTGATCCATCACACTCTAAATCCCTTTTCCTCAACTTGTTTAACCTAAGCCCATTCATGCACTGTCTTGGTTAGTCTGTATTATACTTCCTCTACTTCCTCCACCTGTACTTTCTTGAGAAAGCTGAACATCAAAGCTCCCTTAGCTCACATCCTGGCAGCAAGCTTCACTTAGTCACAGAATGATAGGCAGCAAAGGTGAGAAATCCTGTTATGGGAAACAACACCAACTGATTCCTATAAGGCGTGGGTGGAGAATTGTTATAAGTATTAAGGAAAGGGTTAGAGGGTATTTGTTTGAAACGTATATTTTCTTTTTTTTATTTGACTTTTGGTTTTTATTGGTTATAGAGACCTATTAGATGCTGAAAACTGATGACTCTGTTAACCAAGTTGGTTATAAACTGTAGGATATACTAAAAAAAGTGGTCTGCCTTTCTATGAATTTCAAACTTTTAGACATTGTCTTCAGAAACAAATAAGATCCTTAACAAAACTTTTACTTATATATTTTTTTCTTTCTCTTTTCTTTCTCTTTTTTTTTTATAATTTTGCTGACGGACAGAGGAACCAGCAGTGAGACTTTCCACAAAGATATGACGAGGAAGCTACTGCTGAAGCAAGTTGACATTTACTGTTCAAAGTTACTGTACAAAATAGGAAAGATTAAACCTATGAAAAGCAGACAGGTTAGTAAAGTTAACCTTTATACACAGCACAACTATTAGCTATCATGTACATGTAGTTGATACCCTTTAATGGTAAATTTTAAATAGCTGAAACAGCAGAAAGTCAAATCTCTTAAGAATAATCAGCATTTTGTTTGTAAGGAAAAAACGGAAAGGAAATATTTTAATTAATATCTATTTGACTAAATGGCTTATAGTTAATGTTTACATTCTGAATGAAGTGACCTATATATGAAGCATAAATGACTATATAAATACAAAGAACTTGAGGTGCTCCACCAAAGTTTTTGAAGTTTTCAGTTTCTGGTACTCACTCTTGAACTTCAGGGTGCAGAGTTAAGCACCACTTAATATAGTGAGTAATCTGTAGTCAGCCGATCCACCACAACAATGGTGTTCATCAGCAGCATCTCAGCTGTACGAACGAGTGTTTCACAGGGACATAAAAGAAGAATCCTCTCCAAAAAGCAACGGCTGCATTATAGCAGCTCTGCTGTTTACAATCTCTTTTGACCTTTGACCCTTTCCCTCCTTCACTGACCCACTTTGCCAAATCCTGTATTTATTAAACAACCCCACCACCTGTCTGTGCAGGAGGAATGTTTGTACTTTCAGGACTAAAACCGCTGCTGCTGCTGCCAGCCTCCATTTCAGATTTAAAGGAGACAGAGGAGGGAGAGGCAATGAAAGATTAACCACTGGACTGCTGTGGTTTTAGGACTGCATTACTGGACTATGCAGCTTACTGCTTCTCTCATTAGCCTCGCTCCTTTTCCTTCCAAAATCCTTCTGCCCCCTCACTGTGCACTGATGTGTCAGTGGGTTTTTGGTGTACTAAAATAGCCCCTGTCTTGTTTTATCTGTCATGCGTTCAGTAAGAATTCCCCCTCCAACCCACAGCTGGTTCAGGAATGTCCACAGACTCCTTACTCAAGTCTCCACTCACATCCTCACCTTTTTTATCCCCCCACTCACTTTTACCATGCAAGCTCTCCTGAAATGCCCCTCTGTTCTCCTCCTCTTTGCTCATTTTATATCCCAGCCTCATCCTTTGTTTAGATCTTTTCAGAAAGGGCTCATAGGATAGAAAGGAGAGGTGCCAAGGCTCACACACTGTTCACAGAAACCAAGGAGTTGCTGTGGAGATTTCCTCACATAAGATATAATTACATTTGTTCATTTTATCTCCTCTTAAAGTTCCTCTTCCCACTGTGAATATTACTTAAAAGGCTCATTATATCAATAAATGTTCTCCTATCTACATTATAAGGTGTTAACTTCCCTTTTTAATAAATCAATCAAGTCTTAGCTTTGATGTTACTCAGATAGTTTGGTTTGTTTTTTTCATACATGCTTTGGCCTTATTATCTATGCCACCGAGTAACTTTCACCAGTTCACCGAGACATCATAAAAGACTTTTCCCTAAACCAGAGGCCTGCAAGAAAAGTCAACTGTTATGTCAGGGTTGAATCTGGGTCTGAAGATTGATAGGACCAGATATTTCTAAGACTTTGAAGATATTCTTTCCCTTTTTTAAAAAAAAATCTGTACAAAGAGATTAACTAAGGTATTGTAGTCAGAATTAGGCCATAATATTACATTTTTTAAAGTCAAACAAACCTCTGGCAATGTCCCTTTTCCATTCGAAATATTCTGACTTATAATTTTGTCCCAATGCATTTTCTATGTAGAGTAAAATTGTATTATCCTTTCTGTGCTCAAATAATGTGCTGTTACTCAAATCATGCAAGAATATTCAAAACTGTGACTTATCAGCTGCACCAGGCCCCAAAATAAAAACAAGCCAATGATGCAAAGCAATAGATCTAAACATGCTAGAATGTCAGGACTGCAGAAATAAACCACGAGTACGAGTGTAGGCGAGATTAAGCTGCAGCAGCAGCAGCACAGGATGACTGGCAGCATGATGGGAATATGTGTTTACATTCTCCTTGGTGCAGACCACACATCGCTTCTACGCTTCCGCACTCGAGGATCCCTTATAATCCCAAATGTTTTGTGGAACATCACTACATAATTATACAGCATGTGTACATTTTGAATGCACGTGTTACACTTTGAATACTTCCCTTTTTTAATAAAAATGGTTGCCCGCTTTTCTGCGACTTTAAACTCCTGTCACTAGTCAATTATCAATCAAATCAACGCTTGTATTTAAAAATATTCAAGCTCGTAAAATATTTTTGTGTACATGATTCTTTAGCTTAGTTTAAATTGTTGAGAGTAGAACTTACTTTGATTACTAATCCATCTAATTCTTTATTTAATACAGTTCTTGTTCCAATTGAGTTTTATTGTTATCATTAATTGAAGTGGTCCTAGTGTCTCTTTCTGTGTGGAGAGGTTTGTTCTGTGAGAGGAGATGAGACTGATTAACATGTAAAATATATAGACATTTATTGGTTTGCTTCCATAGAGAAAGGGAACATTTCTTTTTCACGACATTGCCTTTTTAAATCATAACATAGGTTGAAGATGCTAACTTGAGTGAGTTTGCAAATAGGCTCAATAATATGTGTAAAGGTGTATTGTATCTGTATGTTCAGCTACTGGAAAAGTAGATGAGGTGGCTCAGTTTTGTTCACTTAAAATATGAGTGGCAGTAATAAAAAAATCTTGTTTTTTAAATGAAGTTAATAAGTCTGTGGCGTCTCAGCACTGGTTGCTTCATAATCAGACCTTAATACCCAACAACGAAGAATGTTAAAGTGCTGACACATACTTTCTTCCAGCTGCATTTCTGAAGCAGGTTTCTCAAAGTGCAATAAAAACAACAACAAACTGCAAGTAAAACCTGTGACTTCATTAGTTTCAAATGATTTACAGACTGAGACCTTATTCATTTTCTACTCTTCACAAAGGAAACAAAGGTAGCGTTGTTCCGGACAGAGAGACTGTGGTGGAAGCAGGTTTTTATCAATGAGGTTAGGTCAATGTTAAGGTGGTTAGGTGAATGTGCTCCTTTGTTGTGAACAGAGAGCAGTCAGTTAGTGGTGAGTTTTAGACCTGCTTTTAATAGCAAAAGATTATAATCCTGCCAACTGTGGAGCAAAAAGGAAAATTGATTCCTTTCCACGGCCATAAAAGGTTTGCCAACTTACACCCACTGTTTCCAGCTCTTTTGCATTTTGCTTTCCTCTAAATCTTGAGTCACTGCACATACTCCACTGAAATATTACCGTGAATTCCTTCACAGTAAATCACTTAATACAATTATGAGGAGACTCATCCAGAGAATGAAGGCTGCTATTGTCGAGCCTATGAATTTAGTACGCTGCGATTCTATTGTTTGGCTCCCAAGCAAAATAACACAGTAGAATTCCATGAAAAATGCATCTAATGCCTCATGAAATAAACATTAATAGATGCTGTCATGATTCTTCATTCTTCACATGGGCTGTCTTTGTGCGTAACAAAGAAGATGAGAAGCATGCAGCAGCCCTGCACTGGTGGAAGCACTTGTTGATGCTGCTGCTAAAGTGATCCAGATGTACTGGATGGGAAGGGACAAGCTGCGTTTCTCCGAACTGAGGTCATTCCTGAAATCCGGTTTCAGATGGTATATAATTTTCAAGCTTGCGCTGGTTTAAACTTTGAAGACAAATAGTAGTAGAGTTGTGCGCAGGTGTTTGGAAGATAGGAAGCTTTTAATGATCCCAAAGGGGAAAAAAGTGTTAAACATTTGGAAAGAAAGCATGTATGGTATAGTTCGTCCAAACTCTAGTTTATTTAAATTACAGTGTGATGTGAGGCAGCATTTTTCTCTTCCACAACCCTTTCACCCATACCTGCCTATTTTATTTATAGACATAAAAAGAAAATAAGTTATATCTCACATTTTAAATGATAATTATCTATATACTAACAGCCTAAAATAAAGTTATACAAAATGAATGTTAGATTCTGTTATTTTTGTTGTTGTTTTTTTTGTTTGTTTTACCCATTTCTATGTGCTACATTAAAGCTTTTCATGATCAGATGAAAAAGTCCCGGCCTTCATGTTGCAAAGGACAGTAAGTCTTAGACTGGTTACAAAAATTCAACTGGATACACTCATATAAAAGACACACACATTGTATTACCAAAACAGAAAATAATCTTTCAGTTCAAGGTTTCTGAGACGAGCTGTTGAAAACCAAGCATTTGGTGCTCACACAAAACTAAATAGTAAGCACGGGTGCAGAAGAATCCAAAACAAAAAAAAAATCGTACCCACAGTCCTGTTCTATCAACACCCATATAAAATCTCCTTAGAAGTGCTGTTGCTTCAAATACCTCTACTCGTGTTTATTCGTTGACTCTAATTTTTGGGTGAAAGATTTCTTTGGCTTTTACACAATATAGCATCCCAGATTTAAAACACCGAGGTGATTGCAAATATAAAGCAAAATCCTGATTTGGATTTAAAACAAAAAAAAATGACTGTTTAAAGCTATGACCTGAATAAGTTCCATGCTTGAATCTTCCTTTTTCATTAGTACCTGAAAGTATTGCTGCTTATCTGTAGCTAAACTGCATATCTGACTTTTAAACATATATTACAGTATTTGTGTTATGCAGTCAACTGGATTGGAAAGCAGCGTGCAAACATACCCTACAAGGAGCGAAGTCTTAAGCATAAACTAAAGGAGGTTCATAATACATCTTAGATCAGCTTGGTAAGGAAAAACACAACATGAAATCATAACTCAGGTTAAACGTATTTGCTTGAAAGGTACAATCCAAGTAAAATGCATTTTAAGATGTTAAGTTAAATAATAAAACTAATTACAAAGGTGTGTTAACGTGACATAAATACATGAAGAGTTTATCGTACATTTTGTTTCAGCCTGACATTATTTAATTACAAAGATCATGCTGAATATTTTATTGGCCATGAATTTTTTATTCCTTTTGGCCCAGTTTCATTTTTGAATTATTATTATTATTTTTTTGCCGTCTCTGGGTAGCCACGGTCCAGACTTTTTCCACAGTTGCTGTTCACATGTGTTCACTTTACTGCAGTGGTTTGTATACTGTCTCCCCCACTGATCATCCAGACAGGAAGCAGGGTGGAAAACATCTGCAAGATGTCATGAGCAAATGCTGTGAACATTTGTGTTCTTTGAAATTGTACCTTCAGAGCAAACACCATTTGAAAAAAAGCTAATCCCTTTGATTTGTACATCTATTGAAACCATATGACAACATACATTCTATAAATAGACATATAATATTTTTTTCTCGTGGTCTGACATTCAATCAGACTAACTCTTTTTCTGTTTTAGGACAGCTAAAATGATAAAATCCCTTTTTTTGCTATATGGATTAATAAGAGATTTCACTTTTAATTTTTGATTAAATTGGGACTACAGAAAAAGGTTTCACAAAAGTAGCAGACGGCTGAAGCTCTCCATTATAAAACCTGAAACATATCGAGATGAATACGTTTGCATGTATCACATGAGGAGAGTATTTTTTTTTTAGCTAGCTTCTTCCTTACTACTTCCATTATTCGTATCATAGCAACAACTGACGCACTTTCGCTTTGGCTTCACATTTGCATCGTTTAGAAGGAGCCAAAATTATTATGGCTTTAAAGAATTTTAAAAAGTCAACACAATGATACCATGACTCCGTAAGCATATGATTAGGTTGCTTACATTTCCTGGGTAAACTTTTGAAACATGCCTGGGCGTTTTTTTCAAAGACATCTCAAACCTAATTCTTCATACCATGGAAAGAAAAAAAAAGAAAATCTGTCAAGATATCTGGAAGAGTTTCGTTGACCTCTGGTTCCTCCTTGGGTACAATCCCCAGGTGCTACAAAATCTCATGTTTTGTACTATCTCATATGATAAACTACAATGGATCCAGATTTAATGTAGTTGCCACTTTTCTATTTTATTTTTAATCTGTATAATCCTCTTTAACCCACCTTGACAGATTGTTTCTGGTAACTTTTCTATTGCAGAAATTAGAATCAACTTTAGAAAGAGAAATACAAAAAGGGACCAATCACAGCATAAAGGATTTCTTTATTTTAAAAGCTGTAAATCAAAGTTCATTTAAATCTTTATGCTTTGGTTGGAGAACAGCCTGTTCGTTCTTTGAATCCTCCACATGTCAAGATCAGCTAGATAACGTGCAGGTCCATGCATACAACCTACAAAGCGGAGTCCTGCTGTCCTTCCTCATTGTTGGGGAGGGGGCCGCGGGCGTGCTTGGACGCATCAGCCGGGAGGATCAGATTGCTTTTGTTGGGCCCGTCCCAGGTCCACGCTGCTTGTCGTGATATCAAAGGGTGCTGTCAGTGTGTGTTAGCAGAGATGAGAAGACGTGCAAGCACAGTTCATTGAAGTGTGATCAGCAGGGGCCACAGGGCACCCTCAGGACAGCCTGTGTTAGCAGGCAGAATAGTCATGCAGACTGACATATACTGGAGCTGAGATAGAAAACAAAGGTACACTGGATAAGGAAGCATTGGGACAAACAGGTGAACACTGTTGTGGAGAGTTGGAAGTTTGAAGGACCAGCTCTGATGCTGGAAAAAGTAACAGCAGCCATGATAAGTAATGCAAAGGCTGTGAAAACCTAGAAAATGAGCCTAAATCAGCCCCCAGTATTTACAGTGCCCTGAATAACTACCCTATATTATTTCTTAAATGTAAAGTGAAAGGAAAATCTTACTTTGTTTTAGATTTCTCTTTTCAAACAGAAATGTTTCCAAAAGAAATGTAACCTCTAAGCGTGAAGTTGTGGTCCTAGTGTTTAAAGATGAAGTGATGTTTGCAAGTTGTTTCTCTCAGTGGAATAACTTTCACAGCTGGAACTATGTTTGATTCATTTGTGTGTAAACAAAGGAAAATATTTTTTTTTACCTTGCCTATAGATTCTACAAAATTAACAGTGAGGAACACAATAAAAGTCTTAATGAAAACTAAGGAGAAACATCAGATTCAACTTATCAACATCTATCCTATAATTGCGGTAATTTACGACTGAACCAGTTGAAGATATTTGATTCACAATAGCTTTAGTGGGACACTGTACCAAACAAACCTGACATTTTGGCACATTTAGAAAATGTACAAACCTGTACCAAATGTGTTTTTTGCCTCATAAAAGGGAATTTAGTCAAATAATATTCCTGAAAGGGAATTCTTATGTAAGACTTCTGCTTATTGATAGAGCCTCCGGTCATGACAACAATGCTGTATATCATCACCTCTTTTCAGCACAGTTTATAGAGCAAACTGTTCTTAAAGCACAGATGTTATAGAAGAGACTATTACTACTTGTACAACCTTTATTACCCATAGAAATTGCGAAACCTGACAACATCCAGTAAATCCAGACAATCGGTTGCTGACTCTGTATTCTCCAAGGATTGCAGACATAAAGGGCGGAGCAACAACATAACTGTGTACTGAAATATTTTTTAATGGAAGTGTTCGTCATGTTTGACAGACCTTTTCAAACTGCATCCTCTGTGTTAAGAGTGCAGTAATACTGAAAATATTTGTGGAAAAAAAATACTCCCATATCACAGGACTGGATGTGTGAAGAATATTCTCCAGTTTGATAAGAGCTACAATAGGACAGAGGTTATAAGCAGATAAGGAGAGGATGGTGGAGGTCAGGAGTCATCACACAGGAGGCAAAACATCCTCTCTGATACTACAAAAAATCACGCGCCCCCCCCTGCTGTTGTTGCAGCCAAACCTGAACATCCTCTCTGCAGCAAAAACACAGTAAGTGCCTTCCTTACACCCCTCCTAGTCTTTAACTAATAACATGCTGTGCAAAAAAACAAAACAAAACAACAAAAAAACTGTTGATTATAAAAATTTTTTTAGTAAAAATGTTGACACTTTGTGTTGATTCTCTATGTTATGTAATTATACATTTTCTTCACCCTTTTAAATGTTACCTCAGTTTAAAAGAAGACAGCCGTGTTACTTTTGAAGAAGAAAAATGAGATGTGATAAATTGAAACACTTGTTGACACAGCAAACACTAACACGTGTTTTAGTTGTTATTCTTTCCAGTTTGAACGAGTGTAATCTCCACATTTTTTTCCATCTGGAGAGCAGGTATCACTCATCAGGTTAAGGCTGATGTTTTGGGGGTAACGGCCCCTCGTTTACAGAAAAAAAACAAAACAGTGTTTTATCAGCAGGTGTGACTCCTGACCCTTGTTCAGTCTCAGTCTATCAACGCGTCTGGGCTTGATCTTTCAGCCTGTGCATGGAGAGACATGCCGCACAGCTACAGGCTTTGTCTGCTCACCTGTCTGCATGGATACAATATTCACTTGGTTAAACAGCAGCAGAACCTCTAACTGCTCCTTATTACTCAACTTCTTTGTAGATCCTAGAATAATTTCTTTGAAATTATCTTTGCTTTTAAATGCAAATGATTAAAAATTATGTGTTTATTTTTTTTCCTCCGAGAAAATGTTGGATTTTTAGGTGTTGATTGTTTGGTTAACCATCAATTTATGACTAATGAGGAGGAGACTGATTGTAAAACTACTTGTTGATGTTCAGCAGGAATTCGCCGGTGATGTCAAAGTCCAAACATCCACTGGCGATTCACCAATAAGTTTCCTTGATTTATTTTTTTGGAGAGACAAAGTTAATATTTTACACAAGGATAACATTCCTGGCGACACTCCTGGAAGACACAAACGCAAACAGACACAAGCATGGGGTGTGCTCTTTGATTAAACAGGCAGATGTTTCCATGTGTTTCCTAAACGGATGAAAGGCAGGGGAAGCTCCACACAGACCTGCATTAGACACAACTTGGAAGTGGACCAGGCAGAACCACCCAGGCCTCTGTGCTGTTTCCTCCCCCAATCCCTCCACACACTAAAATCACACATTTGGGATTTATCTCCAAAGGAAGGATCTGGCTCGTGGGGAGCATGAGGGGACTTGATAACTTTATCATGTTGTGATAAGAAAATAAGGGGTTGGATGATAAAATAAATAACTGGCAAAAGACAAACATATTTTCAACATGTTTATTTTTCGTTTCCTTGCTTGGACTCCTTTATGAAAATATTTATCAAAGCCTTGTCTTCCTTCTGCATTGTGACTGACAGTGCCTTAGATCAAGCTACTGAGTTATAACCAAACAGTTTTAAAACTAGCTTGTTAGACCAGAACCATGTTGTTTCATTTGGCTGTTGTCAATCTGAGGGAGCAAAGGTCCGACAAGGAGTTCCTCAAGGCTCTAATCTCAGACTTTTTTATCTTAGCCTCAATAATAATTAAAACATCCCTAGAAATACCCTATTTCTACATGAACAGATAATAAATAGACAAAGCTCACTTGATGAGTCTTCAGAACATCTGAGAACCTTGGTATAGGTTTTAAATAGATAGATTTTTAAGAATATCCTGTTACTAACCGAAAGCATTGACTGGTGCTGGGCCTGAAAAAAATTTGCTGTTGAGGTATAAACTATCATGGTTTCTAAGAGACCGGTGTTTCAAAGATCTGAACTAAACAAGAGGAGGCAGAATTTAATTTCTGTGAACCTCGGTTTTATTAGAAACATTATTTTTCATTCAATAAGGGCTTAAACCCTAGTAATTACTTTATCATTTAATTTGTTTCAAATTTTAGGTATTGGTCTGTCTTAAACTTTTATCTAAATCTCTTTATTTCAATGAGGTGCTGGAATTAAACTTTTTTTATAACGTATAATTTGTCTTTACCTCAGCTTCTTTCTTGTAATACACCTTTAATCGCTGTGTCTATAAATGTTGTTATTTAAATACATGTACCTTGGCTTTTGAGGTGTGTAAGACATACTCCTACAGATTGTATCTGATAAATGCAGCATCACTGAAAGTCAGAAACCCCCTCGTAATGCCACTGGGAGACACAGGTGGGTGTGGCACTTACCTGAATGCGCAGATTGTAACAATTATGGTGTTACCTCGACTCATACAAGGGCCTCATTGTTGCATAGTATAAGTCTCTGGGCTGCTGTTGGATCTGAGGCTTGGCAAGATGAGAGTGGGAGTGGGTCGAGGTGTGGAGAGAACCCAGCACTGAATTGCCGGCTTTGTTCGCGGGCCCATCCAGGGATTCTAATGCTTGGGATGGACGGAGCTCAAAACCACCTAGTATGACTTTTTTTCACTGAGCTGCACACAGTGACAGACATGTGAAAGCATGTTTAATCTTTAACCAGAAATCATCCAGTATTCCTTGCATACAAAAACAAAGGCACAGCTATAATAACAAAAGTTATTTGAATAAAGTCTGTATGATTTGAGTCAGATGTAGAAGTTGATGAGTGCTGCACCTGTACATCATTTTTTGCAGTCAACACCCTCCTTTGTGTGTGTTTTTCTACAGTTCATTAGTGGCGTCTGTATCACCTGCTGCAGCTGGTTTGTGATTCACCTGCACAGACGCATGTCTCGTCATGATGACATCTCTGGAATATTAGCAGGTGTGTTTCTGGCAAACGAATCCTTACAAACGCAAAAGAAACACAGATTTAAATGTAAAAAAGTGTTCAGACCTTACGAATTTCCTTAGTTTTTACTTTATTTTCCCATTTTAAAATTTGAGGTGATCAAATAACTTTCTATACAAGCCGATAAAGGTAAATATAATTTTAATTAGTGTTTATTTGTTGAAGGGGAAAAAAATTAAATAAAACAAATAACTTTTGGGAAACGATTTTGTGCCACTACTGCTACTAATGGCTGCCATAAAGTTTTTGATGCAACTTGTCCTCAATGCATTCTCTTTTTAACTTTGGTGTGGTGGATATTCCTGACAAAGTTTGATGTTTTCTTTATTTGCAGAAGTATCATAAGTGTTTACATTTATTACTCAGGTAGAAGTATACAAAATACTGTTTAAAGAAACTTTCGTTGAAGATAGGGTATCAATCAAAGTTTTTTACTCAAGTAAATATATGAAAGTACTGGTTTTAGAACTACTTAAAGTATAAAAGTAAAACTAATGTAAGGAAGAAAAATGTCATCAAGGGCAAAACCTAAGGCTTCACCTTAGGGGCTCACACTGCACTACCAAAAACTGATAAGTTTTAATAAAAACTGTCTTAAAATAGATATGAGTTACTAGTCTATTCTTGAAATTAAGTTGCAGTAGTAGAAGGGACAGATGTTTGCATAAAAATGTAAGGAGAAGAAGTAAAATATTTCAGAGAATTACCCTAGTAAGTATAGAGACCAAATTTCTAAAGTAAGGTAACAAAGTATTTGTACTTCTTTGCTTGACACCCCTGTTAATCATGGCTTTCCTAATAGGTCAATAGATATAAATTATTTTAGATCTCTCTTCAGACTGAAAAATGTCAATGGCTTTGGTCGTTTCCATTTCTAGCATTTATTTAGATTGTTAAGTTGTTTTAGCTTTTAATATCTTTCAGACAAAAACATGCTATATTTTCAAGCAATTCTTTTGGAAAATTTTCCCTTACAAATAAATCATTTGAGAATCATTTTGTGTTTACTTAAGTCAAAGATTAATATGTGTTTGACAAACATTTACTTTTGATTAAAAGAAAAAAAATCTCTATTATGTGAGGCTATGGCATTTATCTTCATTTGGCATATGTTGGAGATGTGCAAATATATAAAAGTAAATAATAATAAAAAAAACTTTGACTAGAGGATCTTTAAATCTTTCCACAGCTTTCAATCTGACATTTGACCCGCAGAAGCGTGTCGAGAAACCGGATCATGTGACTCAGGGAGCGTGTGTGGAGTGTGCCATTTGAGTGTAGAGAGGAGGCGGGATGGGCGCTGTATGTTTGTGCATCAGATACACAAACTGGCTCAACCAGTCACTGATTCAGCCCAGCTGTTCTACAGGTGTTTGTTTGATTGTTTGTGCATGCTGCAGATGTTGAGCTACTTCAGCCGAGCTAAGCCAGCACTCCACACAGGATCAATGATCGCTCAGCAGATACTGAAGCAGCAGCCTTTATCAGCCCATCAAAGTCTCTCATCATCATGCAGTTCAAATCAGGGAGATTATTTCTCTTGATTCCTTTGATTTGGCTTAAACTCAAGGGCAAGATTTTGGTACAAGAGTAGCCTTTTTGCACTGACAAAATAATCGTATATATTCACACATGAGTGATTGCCCCAAGATGCATATCTGGACATTTCAGTAGACTGAAATTTGTGTTTTTCATTCTTCCCTTTTCGCTACACAGCCTGTTCAGCTTAAAAAGGCTCATTGCACCACAGGCTCTGTTGGCAGACAGCCTGACAAGACTTTGAGATGAATAAGTTAGAAAAGACAGCCCTAACAGGTTATTTTTGTGCTGATGTACATTTTGTTTTTTCTTAGCCGTATGCCTCCTGCCTCAGCACGTCTGTATTGTTTTCCTCCATTACACCAACAGATCATTTTGAGTATTTAGCAATGGCCTGAAGAATTGCACAACCAAGCTACAGAGTTTTAGTAGTTTTTTATGCCTAAGTTCATCAACAGAAAGACAATCCCTTAACAGCATACTGAGAGATAATAAAATAACGAAATTCAATAGTTTCATACCCTGGGAGAGACAACATACTTTCCATTTGAAAAGTTAAAACAATATGTCTTAAAGCTTGGAAAAATATCACCCAGGATGTCTGCACAGGGTGCATTACCTTTTCCCTCTTTTGGTAGTTGGTATTCCTTTAAAAAAAAACATGCAAGGGTTTGAGTTTTGCAGGTGTGACGTGAAACATTACTAATAACTAAGATAGAAAATGCAGAGAAAATTACATCTTGCAATATTATGAACCAATATTCATAGTCATTGTGCTCATGAAAAAAGGGTAATACAACAATTTGATTACTTTGGGATAAATAAAGTATTTTTGAATTGAATTATGACCTTTTATTTGGCTCTTGAAGAACTTGATAAATTATGTGTTGGTCTGGATTCGGCCCCCGAGCCTTATGTTTATGCATGTTATCTTCGGACAAAGTTTTTAAAACTTCTCTCTATCCTAATTGGATTTTATCTGAGAAACCAAAAGAGGCACATAATTGTAGATTAAACAAACCAGACATGCTTTTCTCATTTAAAAAATGAACTTATTCTCAGTCTGATTGGACAAAGAGCAAAAATAGACTGAACTAAAAATGCCAAGTCTTACTGTTTCTGTATTATATTCGATGTTGGCCTGGGCTAAATCACATATAACCCATAGCATTGTAGTCCTTCCTGTATACGCTATAACCGCTGGCCACTTTAATGTATTTAGCAGTCTTTTTGCTTGGATTTTTTTTTTTTTAGCTCAATCCATCTTCCACAATCTTCTCATTGTACTCTATTCATTGCTTCTACTTCAAGTCTATACATCTTTGCTGTGTATTTTCATCCATTTTTCCCATCTTTAAACAAACCTGTTACCAGCTTGTGAATTTCCAAATTATGTTATTATCACTCACTGTAGAAACCACACAAATGGTTAGACTCTATCTTCCTGAATTTCAGCTCTTATAAAAAGTAAATAAAAACTGCTATCCGTGGAGAGAGGATATTAAAGAGCTCTTTGTCTTTGTAGCTTCATAACCACACCACTGTGTCAGAATTTCCTCAGATGGCTGCTGCACTTCGTTTATACAGAAACTTGAGTAATTGTTGACCCTCAACAGTTCGATGACTGTTTCTTAAGGCAAACCATGTGCTGATATAAAACTCAGCATGTTCTTAATCACAATAGCCCAACTGTTCTCTGCTGCATTTCCTCCTCTCCTTCTCTCTCCACTTGTGAGCTCCTAAATAGAAACAGAGTTAGCCTGTTGAAGATCATTCACTTGAGACAAGCTCAAAACAATAATCATCAATATTCAAGATTTTTTAAATATTATTTTGTTATATTTTCATTACAGTTTGT
>JAUZNJ010087992.1:0-22889 GCA_034780135.1 Jordanella pulchra
TTACATATATTTCTTGCTTAAAATTGCAGTTGTTTTAAAAAGAAGCACAACTTCATTCTATTTGTGTGTGAATCTCTCAATATTCTTTGCAAATATCTCATTATTGTAAAAATATTCCAATTACAACAACCTTAGAACTGGATGATTTCAATGTAGAGAGAAGTTATGGGTTTCACAGAGGATGCAGCTTTTATTGTCCCTCTGTGTGGTTATTGAAGTGTACAAGTAGCAAGTGAAAGACAGCAATCATATTTGCTAACACAAAAAATTATTAACATTAAAATATGTAATAAGAGACTAACATTCTCGGTTAGTTTTCGTTCTTCATTTTTTAAGCGTTTTAGAGAATTATTCAGGTTTTTCATGTTGTGGTCAGAGTTTTTTAGTGTAGTTTTTTAGTGTAGTTTTTTAGTGTTTTTTAGTATAGTGTAAATACGTTATGGGGTCAGTTGATAAGATTGTATTTTGATTTCACCGTTAAACTGTTGGTCAACTGGCATAACCACTTTGGAAATGATGTTCGGAAGACATTTACCTGCTTACCTCGAGTCAGCATCCTAAAATATATTATTTTGAGCGAACGTTGACAACACTAGTAAGGTTTCTTAGCATGTACCAAAACTTTATTTCTGCAAAGATCCACTCAGTCAAAATAAAATTAATAAATTTTCACATGCCTTAATGTCACAAGACAACTTACTTAATTATTTAAAGACCCTGTAAACAGAATTCCCCAATTTTCTTTCAAGCACATTACAAATGTTATAAATGTGTTATTCCATACGTCTAAAAAGTCTCCTAACCTTTTTACGCTTGCATTTTGGAACTAAAAGTACATTTGGGTTTCAAATTTCCCTATTTCAGGGTTTGTGGTGAGTCTAAAAGTGCAGCCTGGTGTCGTCATGCGGCTGCCTTGAGCATAGATCCCCATGCTGGCCTATAAAAGCGAACAGTGAGGCCACTTCTGCACTGCTGCCAACTCAGCCACTTTGTCGCCAAATCTAACAGCTGAAAAAACAAATCTAACAACTTTTCTTGTCTTGTTGGAGACTTTGGTGAGAACACATGCACCAGTCGCTCTGAGTTTACATCTTCAGTGAACAGTTAGTAAGCGAGCTCCTCTCTCTTCCGAAACACAGGGACTCAGATGCAGCAGCTGCAGCCTGAGTCTGCAGTCACAGGGCAGAGCTGCTCTCCTCTGTTGCCACACTCAACGAGAGCCACACATGTGTGAAGCTTCCACTGATCCCTCGAATTAAAAATCAGACTGTTAATAGAGTATTTAGCATATTTTTGTTCTTTAAAACTGTTTCTGGAAAATAGGATAGCACATAGGCATGGTTTTAGTGTCCCTGACAGTCTATAAGGGCAGAGAAAACTGCAGTTTTTTTATTACTTTTTATGAAACTGCAAAATCAGGTCAGAAACATGCGTTTCGTTCTTTGTTATTAAAGCAGACACACAGTGAATCCCGTTCTGAAGGATTTCCAAATGGCTAGTCTGTCAATCTGAGCAGGCAGATGGTTCAGAGTACTTTAGTCTATAAGACACAGCAGCATTGTTGTGCTGTTACCGAATCTTCTTACTTTAAATGATTCGGAAATGATCTTTGCTCTCTGGATTTCTGAAGGCTGACATGCTCAGATGCTGTGGCTACAAAAAAGTCCATTAAAAACCAAAACTGTTGCGAGTGCTATTAATATTGCAGCCCTCAATTTGTGAATGAGGGATGGGGGAATTTAAGCTGACCCAGATGGGTCTATGAATGAGTGATGAGAGGCGGTTTGATAGAAAATCTTCCAGAATGAGGGCAGACATTTGAAGCACATCGGCGGGGTTTGGTCTTTTTAATCTCTGCTTCCAGGAAGACTCATGGTTTGACACCTTACAGCTGGAAACAAAGGAGGCAACATGCATCACCTGGCTCACATTAAAGCTAACAGACACACCCGTGAGGCAAACACCCACCAGCTGCTGAAGCACCTCACATGTAAGCATTTAGATTCTTTTTTAAGGGAGTCTAAATAATTGATTACTTGAGTTTGCTTTTAACTTTTAAAGAATACAGTTAAACACGAGTTTTTAGGTTTGAATGAAGCACAAGATTTTCTTTTAATATTAATCTTTAAAGTACATGTTTATTACTAATTGTAGTCGTGAGTTTTTATCCAAGTCCAACAATGGAATATAATCTAGCTTTCAAAAAATGCCTTTAAGTGTGTTAAAGATACAGGCCAGCTTGTATTTCATTTCCTTAACACCTGCTCAGGTATAAATGAAGTGATCAGATGGATAAAAAAAAATGCATTTCTACTGCAAGATATGAAAGAAGAGCAGTTTCAAAGTGAAAATTATTTTCACATCGTTTACGTGTATGGGTGCTTGACCAAATGGCATTATGAGGAAACACATTTTGAACTAGAAAAGCACTCGGAGAGCGCAGACCTCCACCAAGCAGCAAATTTTGCCCAAAACCTAAAACTGGATGATTTGAATCATTACCAAATTTAAAGATTTTGTTCCTTGGTATGAAATGTACCGCGGGTGAAATGAATTTCCATATAATCTGTTCCTAAGTTTTCAATCGATCCTGCTAATCAATCAACGACATCCTCTTTTCTCGTGTGTTTGTCTTCACCTCCGGACTTTTTGAGTCCAAGACTGAAGCTGTCAATAGTCACTGCTGCCACCTTGAGGTTAAGTGCGGAACTGCTTGTGCTGCGGCAGCACAAGCAGCTGTAACTGAATTTTGAAGAGATCAACTGTGACATGATGCACCAGATCTGATGATTTCATGTTCTGTCAGAGTAGCAAAAAGCTTGCTAAGCATTTTTAATATTTTGTGTTCTCACAAAAAACAATTTTTAGCAACTTTTAAAGTCACAGTTGAAACTAACAGTGTTTAGACATTCAGCTCCCAAGTTAAACAGTAATCTGTACCAGTGCCGTACCGCTACACTATCTTTGGAGCATCTTTCTCCTTCTCTCTTTTACATAGTATACTACTACTGGTAACACTTACCTTTGCTTTTTTGTCTTTTTCTTGTTTTTTTAATACTTCTTGATTTCAGATCTAAAAACCAAATGTAACTACTTGGAGCGACAGGCCTGACCTCACATAGTTAAAGATAAGTTGTAAAAGTTGTAAGTTGCAAATGTGATCAGTCATTTAAACTAAAATGAACAGGCTATAAGATAGAAACCTCAAAACTGACTTACAGTACTTATTCTATTTGTTGCCTAATACTTTAGGTAGGGAATCTTCCAGAAAGGATATGAAAACTTGGAAATGTTATTTTGCTGTGTTTTGAAATTCTTATATAAAGAAATATTGCTATATTTATTATAACATGCCACTTTGTTTCTAGTGTTTTACTCTGTTATACTCCTCTATACAGTGTAGTATAACAGAATGAAACACTGATCTCAATAAAGATGCCAGTGCTTATGTTTTGCCAAGAGTGCATCATAAAATCGGATCAAATCAGATCTGTGATCAAGAAAACTTCCTGATTTTAGACCCAAGGTTCTGTATTATCCTGTATAATTTTGACATGAAAGTAATGTCAGCGTGGAGCAAGCAAGGATATAAAAAAATGTTATGGAATAATAGTTTGGTTTCATCTTTAGATAAATGCTTCATAAATTTTCTTTTGTTCTTATTGTTTCATCCTACTAGATTTGAGATCATTGGATGATGTTCAGGTAGCTCAACAAGATGAATAACACATACCAGCTTTCTAGCTTCTGGGAAGTTTATCAGTATTGAAAAGGGTGTGGAAAACCCCACTGATCACTCTAGAATAAAAATAAAACCCCAGAAAAGATGTCTAACAATTAGTGTGTGGTTCATCCCAGTTTATTTATGGTGAAATCTGTTGTGAAAGAAGTAAGAGCAGAACTTAGAACATTGGTAACCTTAAGAGGTCTCTGTGCTGCACAGCTGCACGAGGTGCTTTTCCTTAGTAAAGAATAACTAATAATTAGTCAGTTTAGATAAATACATTCTCTCCAGAATAGAAGAAAATGTGTTGCTGGTCTGAGATCCTTGTTATGAATGCAGGAAATAATTATAATTTTGTACTTAAGCTAATGTTGTTTTAAACTGAATGTTTTAAAAACATTTAATTTTCAGAATAGACTTTTAATTTCTGTATAAACAAATAATCCTGAAGTGAGCTAATAGATAAATAAATACATTTTGTGTCGTGTTTGCATAAAGGGCACATCTGTCGCAGCTCAGATGTTTTTGCTCTGAGGCTTTGTGTGTTTTTGACATGATCAGTATGACTGCCGTCAGCTTTTCTTAGCAACATGGAGGGCTTCATGTGAGGCAAAAGTAAAAGAGCTGGAGGTTCAAACAAGGTCAAGAACAAAGAATGGTCATATTCCCAAGTTGGGAAAATTTATTTCTATATTCATGACCTTCAGCACTATTTTATTTACCAAACTAAAGGTTTGTGTTCTTTGGTTGAAAACATCAACACCAAAACATTTTCTCTGTTTAGTTTATAAACTAGAGTTACAACCTGATAACTGGACTTTGGACTGTTTGCAATTTATTCTTCTTCTGTTCTTATAAACAGGCAGGAGAATTTTAAATCTTAAAAAAGAGAAAATAGGGTGCTGCTGTGGTGTGAAGGTAGCTCACATGACCCACATACTGGCTGTTGCAGGTTTGAATCCCAACATTTGCAGAATGTCTCTCCCCTCTCTTGTAATTCACTTTCCTGTCTGCCTACTTCCAAAATAATGAAAAGTAAAGGCCACTGGAGACTAAACAATTATCTTTAAAAAAAGAGAAAGTAAAATCAAGAATAACCCCACAGATGCCACCACGCGAATCCCATGTGTTCAGCCCTGTCTTATTTCAGAGAAAATATTATTTTGACAACTTTTTTAGTTGTGTTTAGCGTATATTACATACTGAACACTATTGTTCAACACTAGCAGAATGTTAAGAAAATCAGTTCAGTTTGTTGAGTTTTTGAAGCGTCTTAGATCACAGGCTTAGATCAAACCTCTGTCACCTTCATCCCATCAACTGTTTCAGCAGAGCAGCCTAGTTTATATGAATAGCCCCTATGGTCTGGCTGTCGACTCATGGCTAAAGTTATTAGCAGTAGCAATTCCCATATTTTCTTTAAAGATGAGTTACTCATTCCAACCTCTTTTCCGTGTTTTGAATGAGCAGCTGTATATAAAATTGATGCAATTTCATTAAAAAGTGTTTTTTAAAGGATTAAGTTCAAAGATTGTCCATCTGATGCTGAAGATCCAAGTTATATGCTGTTCATTTTCTATTTTTGAGAGCAGTTTTGGTACAGAAACTTGTAAATACAATGAGATTTTGGAAAATTATTCATTTGCAATTAATGTTTCAAATTTCTTTAAGGTGTTATGTCCTTAAATAAGACGCTCACCCTTTAAAAAATGTGCATCAAACTATGCTCCTTTATTTAAAGCATTTTCAAAGCGACATGCTTATAGCGGTTACATGTTTTATTTATAAGCAAGTGATGCATTTCACACATACCTTTAAAACGTTTATTCATGTGCAATATAAATACTTTTTTATCACTAGATAAGATTCCCCCTTTTTCAGCAATAACTAAAAAACCTAAAGCAAAACCTGTCAAACACAACCAACCACTAAACACTTTTAGGTATAATAATCCTTTAAATAGTTTAATTACTTAATTCATTAATTGTGTGTAGATATATTTCCATTACAGTATGTATCCATGGCTTCTGTTTGTTTCTTACTTAGTAATGATTTCAATGGGCTTTTTTATTGTCATCCACTGGATTCTGCTCTTTTATGGGAACCTTCGATCTTTTTGTGTGTTTATATGTTTTACCACAATGTTGCAAAGAGGATAGGGAATTTAAAGGGGGTAATACATGGATTAAAACTTAAAAAAAAAACATCTAAGACTCACATATTACAGAAGGTCATCCATCTACATCTGGTGACGGAATAGCAAACCACATATCATACGAGAAAAAATTAAAGCATCTTATCTTGTCACTCAGCACTAAACAGGTCAGCACTGAGTAAAATAAGATAATCAATTTTTTATTTTTTGTTTCCCAAATATCCAGATAAACATAAACTATTTGATTGCTTTCATTCCCTCCCACCTGCAGGTTTCCATCCTTTAGTTTGCTCATTCAAACACAGCAAATATCAAAGATAAACAGGCTCTGTTTGCTGCCTTGGCGTATTTGCCTAAAGTTTTCAGAAGACAGAGGATGTCTTGATGCCAAATTTGCCTTTGAGATACAACTGAATTCAGGCGGTTCCACTCTAAGGCAAGCATGGCGGTGTGGAGGGGGTGCATCTGTCGCCTGTGGTTGTCTGATTGTCTGCCTGTAGAAGTCAAGGTTAACGCATTTCCTTAGAAAAAGAAAAAAAAGAATAACTACTTTTTTTTCGATGGATTATTCAAGTGTCTATTTTTGAGAGGAACCAAGAGAGGAAGGAGATGGATGTGTGGTGAGGCTTGTTTAAGATGGTGCAGTGGCAGCTGTGGGGTGGATTTCCTGTTGAAGCAGAGAAAGTGGAAAAGAGTGACAGACTTACAGCACACCTGTGGTCGAGCGTCTAGTGTTCAGTGAAGCTTCAGAGGCGGTGCTGCAGGAGATGCTGGAGCTCATCTTCAACGATCAAACCAAAACCATACTTCTTAGTTTCACTTCATTTTATTCTCTCTTTCTTTTAACCTATTTATTTTCATCTAAAGTTATTATTTTCTCTCGGTTCAGGGCTCTGAGCTAAATGGTGAACCCTCAGGTGGATTTTGTTTTTTTTTTTTCCCCTCAGCTGGGGACCTAATTAGAGGAGACCCTTCTGTTGGATGGAAAAAATACAAATTCTAAAAGAAAAAAAGAATTGACAGTAAAACACAGCTGAAAGCTTTTCAAAGTGCTCCTGTTCATTCAGCTCTGAGCTTTTGTTCCTGTGAAGTGTGTGTCAAGAGTGCTACATTCAGCTGCCACATCTCTTTTTTATTCTCCTGTCAGAGCTATCAAAGTAGGTGAACAAAGTGTTGGGAGATATCCGTTGAGGCAAGCTTTTCTTGTGTATTTCAGGCGAAATGAAGAATTTTGTATATATCATCCGCCTGCAGGCAGACAAGAGCTGAGGGAGTGAAAAGCGAGCGGAAGAAGGGAGTTTACAGTAAAGCGGCACAGTGTTTAGGAAAAAACATGCAAAGCAGACTGAAAGTTGGTTTAAAATCAAACCTTTTTTTGTTTGTTGTATAGATTCCTAATTTTTGTTTTGCTTTTGTTGTTGTTTTTTTTTATGCTTTTTTTATGCTCACAACTCCCTCCCAGCTGAAAACAGCTTTTCAGTTTTAGATGCATGAAAATGATGAACTTGAGGATGAGAGGTTGAGCTGGTTTTCATTGTTGCTTCTGGGTTTTAACCTTTCATCCATGACCACATCCATGTGACATGAAACATTATGTTTTGCTCAATTCAGATCATTTTTATTTGCAGCAGTGAGTTTGATTGAAATGTAGTCATCAACCAAACACAGTCTCACCTGAGAAGGAGCCTGTTGTGTCTGCTCAGCCATTTTGAACATTAATAGACTTGTACAATGGTGGTTCTACATTAGATTGAACAGGGGGTCGGTGTTTTTTTAAACGGGGACACATAACAAAAGAATAAAGAAAACAAGGCAATAGTGCACAATGTAATATATTAAGTAAACTCCAAAGCCAAAGAGCAGCTCCTGGTTCTGGAGCTGCAGGTGGAAGAACCGGATCTATCTGATGAAAACTGGGATCGTACTTCAATAAAAATGAATTGGCGCAGTAAAGGTTATCAACTTTCTTAGTAATGAAGACAAGTTTCTCTTTTTGTTCTTTTTTAAATTTCTGTTTCTACTTGTCATGGAACATGATGGATTTTAAAGGTCTCTTATTGGAAATCTTAGAGATAAGGGAGGGATTGACACAACTTAAAAAAAAAACAAAAAAAAAAAAACAGAAAAAGAAGTGATTCAACGATTCAAAAATTTTTAATTAAATCTCTTTTTTACAGGAGTATGGGGAGGTTCTATACAGGAGCCAACAGGGGCCCCTGTACAACTGGTCCCAGCTGCTGTACTGAAAGCATAATACCTGTAACTGATTGATTATATTATATTAGTTATATGTTTTGAGATAAAGTCACAGGTTTCATCTGCTAGATCAGGGATCTACAACCTGCAGCTCCAGAAGCACAAGTGTCTCATCAGCTCTGGGTTACTTAATAATACATGTAATATTTTAAATGATGCACTGCTACTAATTATAAGATCTGGGTTTAGAGAACAAAACTAAAACCAGCTATATAATGTACCCTTCAGAGTGCAGTCTTAGGCACGCTAAAATCATTACGACTGAGTTGTGATATTATTCAGTAAACCCATCAGTTGTTTTCTGGTTTCTCTGCGTCACCCAGCCCTGTTGGAGTGAGTCAGACAGAAGTGCCGGCAGTCGAAGCGAGTGTCCGGCTCCGACGCTAGCCCACCTCCCTCAAGCTGTTTGCATGTTTATGGGAGAGAGGACACAGAGTCAGGCCTCTGTGTCTCCTTAACTGACTCACCCTCTTTACATCCTTCATATGAGCTGTTAAAAGTGCGGCTGGCTCAAGGGTTGAACGATACCATGACTGATCCTTCACCTCTCGGTATCATTTGCCTCCCAGGGAGATAGCAGCCAGCCTGATTGAGTTCGTGGAAGAAGAAAAAAAGAAGCGGATATTTTTGTGTTTATTCTCTGTAGTCATTGTTTTCTGTCTCTTTCATCCTATGCCTGGTTGGAGCGAGGACAGTGAGGGGGAGTGTTTTGCAGACGAAGATGGCTGTGAGGGAGTAAAGTCCACAGAGGGAAGGGAGATGGGATCATCAGAGGTTATTCTGCTCTCATGGGTCTGTTAGTGAGCGTACACCCATGCAGCTGCGCCAATTAGTCCTGCCATGCTTGAACCCCCACTAATTCAACACACACACACACATCTCCTTCTAAGCTGCTTCACTAACAACACACAACCTGATGTGTGTGTTAGGTATATTACTTGCCTGTTCAGTCTCCCTGAATGTGATGAGTCTGAGTGTGGGATTCAGTCCTTGCTCTGTAATGTAGTGTGTGCCAAGCTGTCGCTCCACATCTCCTGTGTGTGCGTTTGTATGTATATGAATGTGTGTTTGACAGTCTGCAGTGATGTCAGGGCCGGGTAGGAGCGAAGCAAGGCGAGGCACAGCTCCCTCTCTACGATAACGCTGTCACATCGGATCAGTCAGGCCGACGCATAGGCGGGCGGGCAGCCGTGGCAATGACACTGCACTTCTGCTCCGGGAGACAAGATCCAGAGAGGACAAGCAGGAGCTTTGTTTTGACTTTATATGTTGTTGGATGCCATTAGTTTGCCAAAGCTCTCAGATACAATATTTTTTCCCCATGAGAGACTTAAAGTCACTGAATATGTTGGATAAAATTTGAATGAAATGTTTTGTATCTGTGTTTGAACATCTTTAATCTTGAATACAATGTAGTGTAACTAAACCATATTTTAAATATTATTTAATTTACTAACATAACCATGAGTATTATTAGATATTTATCTAATATATTTTCCAATTTCTTTTTGTTTTAGTCGGATCTATTGATTTTTAATTTGTACTAATGTCATATTTTCTACATAAGCAAGCAGTGTAATCCATGCAGATTTAGATTAAAAAGTAATCTTTTAATTTCGTATGTCTTCTGACCACCAGTAAAATTATCCTTTTGTCATCTTGTAGAAAATGAAGAAAAAAAAAAGAAATACAGAAAAAAAGATTAGAGCAAAGAGAAAATGACCTTCATGATTCTCCTTTACATTGTTTAGTTGTCATTTTCAAGTCTGACCTTTAATCAGAAACAAACATTTTAGTTTATTTAAAAAGTTTCAAATGTAAAGTTAAGAATAATGTAAAGCTAAGAATAACTTTAAAATTAACTAAACTAAATAAAAAAAATAGCTAAAAACAAATATAATACACATAAAAATGATAATTTGCCTAAAGTTAAATATAAATTTATGAAGTCTGGCTGATAAAGCTATGGTTAGCTCGAATCCATTGGAAACCAGAAAACTTTCAATTCATTCGATTAATGTGTTTTTAAGAGTGCTTTTTATTTCAGATAAAGAGTTTAAAAGTGGATCTGAATTTTCTGTTCTGCCACCATCAAGCCCCGTGACCCTAAATGCTGAGTATCACAGTGTTTCTCCGTCCCAGTCCTCCTGATTCAAATTGCTTTCTGATTAACGAGCCTCTGCTGAACGTCATGCTGGAGAAAGAATTCAGTAATTGACATCAGGTGTCCTGAAGTTGGACAACAAACCAATACAAACGGAACAGACTCTGAAAGCCTCTGATAAGATTCATGCTTGAAAAATCTCTTCCACATCTGCCAGATTCAAGTTAACGCAGCTGATGCTCAGTGAGGTTGAACCATGCACCAAGATGCATCTAGTTGAATAAGAAGGTAGCTCTGTATTCTCTCTACACTCTCTGCTGCTCACTTTTATTTCCCTTAAAAAGCCTTCTTGAATGTTGAAAAAAGCCTGAAACAGTAGGGTTTTCATTCTGGTGAGACATATCACTGTCCTTGTTATGTAGTTAAAACCAGGTTAAACCAATGGTTTAAATATACCAGATCAATCGCCTGCTTCTCTACGGTCGCTGCACACTGCGTTCACAAACATCTGCATCATTAAAAACTTACAAGAGCTTTGTGCTTTTTTAGGGATGGTCACACTTTAATAAATATCAGTTGGCTGCCAATATCCCCCTTAAAATATGCAGGTTTTTGCACATATTAATAAGTGTATCTGAAATAAAACCTAATTCGATTTTTATCCATTTAATTTTAAAAGGTTTGTGGCTGTGCTTTTACTACTTTCTAGATTTGTTGGGGGGTTTCTGGACACAGCAGTCAAAGAGGTTGGAAGAGGAGTTATTTTTGGTTGAATGAGTTTATAGGTTTCATGAGAGTGATGGCAGGCACATCCTGCTGTGTGTCTTTGTGTTGTATACATACAGCAGAGTGGGGGAGAACTGCCCCAGACACGGTGTTTGTTGTGAAAGCACTTTATCAGGGTGTTTATAGGTAAGCACCTGCAGGCCGCCCCTGCCTGCTGCTTTCACCTGCTCACATTCAATGACAAACTACGAGTCACGTTGGGGATCAGGGAAATGTGAGGGTTAAAAACAGCTTGGTTCTACTGTTAGCATTTTAACACCACTGTGTAACCTAATTCCTCTGACATGATCGCTGTTGCTTTCGCCAGATGTAACTGAGGCAGTTTAGGTTAAGTGGGCAGCCTCAGGCAAGGGCATGACTGAATACAGGAGGACAGCAGAGAGCTTTTGCTCTTATTGTTGAGTCTTGATGTTCTCATAAAAAGCATCTGCTCTGTGTGTGCACATAGTTTAAAGACTATAACGTGATGCAGAAATGCATCCACTTCAGAAATGTATGAAAGATATGCATTTTATGTATGAATATTTAATTTGGACCAAAGTAGAGATGGTTTTACTTTTTTTCCAGTTTGTGTGCTAATTAAATTTAAACCCAGGGGAGAATGCCTATTTAAAGAACCAACCATGAGAACTGCAATTAAGGGAGAAGTAATACTCCTTTAACAAGCTCATTATTTAAATATAATGAAAGTGAGCTTTTACTACAAGTTCAACTCTTTTCCATATGGTGTTTGCCAACATTTCCCAAAAATTAGAACCCAACTGGATCCAAAAGATAACAAAACAATGTAAGAAATATATCTACTAACCAAAAATATACCCATAGTAATTTACCTGGTCAGTCTTAGTTTAAATTGATCATTTAATGCCAAATAGCTGAGATGATTGTATTAAAATCACTGAAACAAATCTGCAACATCAGTGAGCCTGTGACAAAAGTGGAGAGAAAAAAATGATAATGATCCTTTCAGTAGAATCAGGTTCAAATAGAGAGTAGAATCTGCTATATGGATGTGAAACCACCATCGGTTGCTCTATTCAGGATAGGTAACCAAACTGGGGAAGGGGTACTATAGCAACAGAAAGTAAAGCAGAACACAGATGTGATATATCTGTAAAAAAAAAAAAAAAAAAAAAAAAAAAAAAGCAAAACATATTAAAATTAAATGACAGGACCATCTCCATCATTGACCCTGTTCTGGAATATGACAGCTGATCAAAGAGCCATTGGGAGCATATAAAAGATAACGACTGCAGTATATCCGTCAGTGAGTCTGAGAAACAGACACGGTTAAACGAAGAAAAACTGAACTATCATTACTTTCTGCAATATAGAAAAACAGGGTTCATAGCAGATGGCAAAGTTAACTCAGCTGTAAATAGACAAACGTAAACATGGAAACAAGAGACCAGAAGTACTTTCTGTGGTGAAGAAAACACAGACACTGATTGAAGTTATGTTTAAGTGGGGTTTTCTCTATTAAAAAATGCACATAAGAAATGCCAGCATATATCAATTAATGATTCTGTCATTGAATTAAATGTAAATGTAAAAACTACAACTGTGAGTCAGCAGCACTTTCTATGAAAAGCAGAGAGTATATTCAAAGTAAACATCCTCAACAAGAATGAAGTTAGAACATTTTAGCTCTGTTTTTGTATGAAACACCAACAAACATCTGTAAGAAAAATTGAGCTAAATCCTCCGGAGCAGGAGAAGATTGGGATGTCATTTACTCAGTATGTAGATAGTTGTTGTTCTTGTGTTACCTAAATTCAGTACCATTGAATAAAACCTTCATAAAGTGGAGATGGGAACTGAGTTTAAATATCTAGTATAACATCATTGAATGTTATGGGTAGAACTAACAATACTGCAGGCTGATTTCATGAATACATTCTTTAATCTTTGATAATTTCTTTAAATGGTTAAACCGATCAAATAATATCAAATAAACTTATTAAAATGCCTATAAACTCTGTAACTGCACTCTGAAAAAACAACGATAAGATTAGGCAAATATTTTAGAGTACGATCTCATTTTTCCTAGTTTGAGGAAGCAAAATCTGATCATGGGTTATGCAAAAGTTACATGGCTAGAGCTCCTAAAACTTATTAAATCTTTCTATTAAACAGATAAGTTGTTTAAGTGGCTTAATTCTAGAAGATGAATAACGATGTTGTTTATTTTTTTTATTTTAAACAAACTGCTATCATATACTATAACTGCTTAAAATAAATGAGCTAAAATATTTAGAAAAATGTTCCCTGAAAGACCTTCATTTTCTTGTCTAAAGAGTGTGAACATGTATAGATATATTTTCTTTTCAGAGAGAAAATAAGAGCAATTTTTACGTTTTTAAGTTTTACCTCCTTGAAAATTGTTTTTCTTTATTTCTCTGTGTACATTTTCATGCCCCTGTTTGATACGATAAAGGTTTCTTTATCTTAAAAGAGCCAATGAGCTTTTTTTCCTGGTTTGGTTGTCAACTTATGACCTTTTATGTTTTTCATGTCTCTGTCTTTTGAGCTGCTGTAACCTTGGATATTTGTATTACTTTTGATTGATTGATGTTTTCTAAAAGGACCTTTTAACTGGAGTCAATAAATAATCAGAAACAGGTGGTAATCCTCACCCCAGCTTTATCCTCCAGCTCTAACTGTTTCTGTCTCTGCAGGTTCACCCAGCAGTATGTCTACCCCCAGGCCTTCCTCCAACCAAGCCTCCTGCTGCAGTCTCACCTGAGCCCCACAGCGACAGCTCTCACCTCCCCTTACCTGGAGTACAGCTCCACCTACAGCCCCTACGCCCCATCAGGACTGGAGCAGTACCCTTATGTCCCCTCCCCATCGCCCGCCACAGGCTACCTCAGCTACAGCTTCTCCCCGGCTACACCATCACCTGCTCTGACTGCTCCTCCAACTCCTCCAGCTGCCATTCATCCTCCTCTAGCCACACTCAGCGCCGTGTCGGCCACACCGCCGACCTTCCTCCATTACCCCCTCCACCAGCCCGACCGAATGCAGTGAGCAGACCTGAGCGAAGCATAAACTGCAGACGTATCAAAACAGTAGGACTGCTGGTTGGAGATGTTAGGAGGAGTAGACTGGATGGGGAGAGTCTTTGAAAAAGGGCTTTTACTTGTTTTTATAAATTCCTGGTGTTGCAGGGGATGATCACGATCGTCCTGCGTTGTCGTCGACACACACTGTGAATGTTATCCAAAACTGCTCGAATTCAGTTTAGATCAGTCGATTTTAAGATGCTTCTTTGTTGGTAGTCAGGCTGCAGAAGGAAACATAAAGTCTTTGACGTCTTTCTGCCATGTTGCTGCAGCTGCGTTTTCTTCAAAGGTACTGCACTGAATACTGGACTTCAGGCTGTCTGAGAGCCAGGTTCTGTGTGAAACACAGGCCCAGTTACCTCTGGTTCAAGGTCAGCTTACTGTCTGTGGCTGAGGGTTTCTCTCTGTACCCAGTAATCTCATTGGTTCCTGTTTTCTACTGCTAGGTCCTTCACAGAATATGCAATTACGCTTAGGATAAGTAAGAATAAGGTAGGTAACACTGGCATTTTGTTTATGTTATTGATGTTCTTCTCCTAGAGCAGTAGTTAGAGCACAACTCTGCCAGGATTTGAAAACATTTATGACTCATTTTCTAGCTTCTTTTAGCCTTTTTTACCCTGTTGTCAATACCAGGAAGTTTATTGCCCTCCTCACCTGCTTCCAGTCGCTATACGTTCGAGTAACAAGTCATACGATTACTCCATTTTTTGTTTTAGTATAATAAATAATCAGACAATGATTGTTTAAGAAACAATCCCATATTAGGAAATCAATGTAGTGCCAGACTTATTGGAACCTCTAAATGTAAAATGTTCATATTTGAATTAACTTTTAAGTAGTTGTATGTCTCCAAATCGTAATCAATAATCTGTTGCTTCCTGTTTCCCTTTTTATAAGAGAACATTGCAATCATGGTAGGAAGGTGTACGTCCATTTTGTTAAGCCAGTAAATTGCACCAAGAATTTAAACAAAAAACCAATGATGATTATATGGCTTAAACAAAGCTTTACTTTTTGGAAAGTAAAGTTTAAAGTAAAGTTTTTGGAAACTTTTGGAAAGCCTTAGAAAGCATCACACACTTTTAAGTACCAGGACCTTTTAAATGAAAACCTGGTGGAGTATGCAAAAAAAAAAAAAAAAAAGAAAACAGAAACATGGGTCATCATGACCAGAAAAGACTGAAATCCCTGCTCCTGCTATGGCTCTTCCATAACCTAAATCCTGCAGAAAAACCTTTGGGCTGAACAGAGAAGACTGTGTTGGGTGGATGCAGGGCACTGCATGATCCAAAGCAGATGAGTAAAACTATAGTCATCAAACACGTCCAAATTGTCCTGTTAAAGACCTAATTATTTGTCCAGTTTTCATTAAAGGCACTTGTTCTTGGTGGCTGCACCCTTGGACCACGGGTCACGGGATATTGGCAGGGATCAAGTTGCAGGGAAAAACCTGCTGTGCTCTGTTTAGCTAAAGGATGCAGTCATCGCTGTTGGTATCAGCGGTTTCAACCCATCTGGCACCAATTTAGTCCATGAAATCTGAAATCTGTGCTTTTACTTAATAATATACATTTTCAGTAAGGTTATATAGGGTGAGATACTTTTTGTTCATAACCCTTTGCTATTAAATGTGGAGGCCACTGGAGACGTGTCTGAGTGTTTGTATCCTTTATGTGTGAATGGGATTCAGAGGGGCTCAGTATGCAGCCACGTGTACAGTTGCCCTGTTTTCTTTTGCTGCATCATATAGACAGGTGCATAAGAAATGATAATGGAGTCTCCTGGTTTTCCAGGAGTAGCACCAATCCTAGTGGTCTGAACCAAGCCATATGTTAGATTTTAAACAAATATGCAAATAAAATAAAAATGAATGTTTTAAATGGCTGTCTCCTGTTGTCTTCTTAGTCGTCAGAAAACTGAGTGTTATTTATCCTAATAAGGTTCAGGAGCCAGAAGATTCACACGTGTGCAACGTTTCATAATGATGGAGTGTGAATATAGGTGCGTAGGTTAAGAATAAACCTAAATAAACTTGAAAGTAGTTTATTCTCAGCATTCCAGCTGTTATCACTGTCATATATGTATTCATTATAAACCTGTTATAAGTGGGTATATCATAGAAAAATGGAAGGCAGTGGATTGGCAAGAAATTCATGGGCAAAGATTCATGGGACCACCAGAGGAAGGAGAGTGAAAGTTAAACCCCAATCTTAGGCTGTGATACTTCCCCCTTTTAAGGTCAGTTTTCCTTTTAAAAGATTTGATTTTCTTCAGATTTACCCACTACTGGTTTGATAAGTTCCAGGTCTCTCCTTTTAAATAATCAGTTAATATTTACCTTTTCTATGTTCTTTTCATTTGCACACTTTTGCTTTTAGGTCATATTTTACTCTTTATATGGATTCATACTAAAACCCTCCATGCACATTTGTGCTTGAAAGTTTGCATACGGTCCCAATAAAGAAATTGATGAATTTACACAATTCAAAAGAAGCAAAGCTGAAAAATAATAATAAATGCAAATATACTAATTGATAGTTTTTTAAAATAAAATACTGATTCTGAAATTTTATATATATATATATATATATATATATATATATATATATATATAATTTCTATATTGTTACTTTGGTTTGGCTAATTTTACTGGCAGCTGATTTGTTTCTGTCTTTAATGGAAGGGTATGTAAACTTTCAAGTACAACTGTAGTGTGACTAGATCAGCTTTAGTTTGGAATTATAGCACAACTTTAAGCAAGTAAATGTTTCCTATAAAATCGTTTTGTTTGTAAAATAACTTACCACTCCTTTTTTTCAGCAACACCACAAAACCTTCCTCTTGTATAGTCTAACAAAAACCACACTATCATTCCTTTTATATCAGGAAAATTCCACAAGAATTGTAAAAATGATCCTATCTGGTCTGTCTGAACATTACTTGTCTGATCAATTGTTGGCTAGAATTGCTTAGAATCATTGTATTTACTAAGGTTTTGTTGATGTTGATGAGTGACAATTTTCTCAAATTTAACCTGCCATACGATTACATTGACACTTACTTTAAGTTGTATATTTATTGATATTTTGGGATTTGGATTTTGTGGTATCTACTCATAATGAGACCACACAGCTGCTTTGTCAGATTTTTCTTGCTCTATTCTAACAGTACAGCACAAGACGTGGAAAACAAGGTATAACCATCGTCATTTGATTTTACAGTTATACAAACCAAAAATTATTCACTAACATCCATTTTATATTTCATCAATGTTATTTATGAGTATTTTATCATAGTTTACCGTAAATACTCATGGGTTTTCTTTCGGGCTTTGTGTTAGTGCCCCCTTCTGGTCACTTATTTTTACTGCACCTCCCACTCCACATCTAATATGGAGCCTTTCATTTTTGATATGCACACAATTTAATGTAACAAACCTACCGAAAGTGACATATATTGTCCATGAAAAGATACATGGTAAGTGTTGGATGCTTTGTTATTGAACTTCCCGAGTTATACTCTATAGAACCACGTTTTGCTTTAAATACAAAAAGTGTTTCTCAGATTCATCTCTTTCCTTCCACACATGGAGACAACAGATTGCCCGTTGTTCTTTGAAAGCTGGCCCAGTTTACAGAACTTCCCCATAAAATTCAAGTCTTAACAAAAATTGTGCAATAGGTTTCAGTCTGGACTTTGATGTCTCACATATAGCGATAATGATTTGATGTAACCTTTTCATTTCAGGTCAGGCTCCTCACCTCAGTTTCCGTCTAAAGTCTTTTACAAGTGTTGTTACTGAATTATCCCACATCTCTACCTCTGACCATGTCCAGCTTCATTATCCCTGCAGGTAGAAACGTAGCCTACAGCATGATGCTGCCACCACCATGATGATAATAATGTAGTAAAGGGCACGTGTAGTTTTCTCTCTCGCTTAATTGTTATTTTATGTGGAACAACTAGCTTTACCTTGTTGTCTTTTTAATTTACCGATTGTATTTAGGGTTATCAGGGTAAAGCACTTTTCCGTTTTTTTATTTGTTTGAAAAAAAAAATTATAACCGCTATCATTTTACTTTAACTTCACAATTATGTGTTGTGTGTAAATCTGTCACACAATTTCCCAATAAGATACATTCAAGCTTTTGTTATGTAAAGAAACATATTTTTAAAAAATATATATCACCCATTTGAAAAATGCACTTTTAATGAGGTTAAAAAAGAGCCAACATTTGCATAAAGTTTTTATTTTTGTGTATTTTTTTTTATTGAAACACTTTGTACTCCCAGTTTAAATCAGACCAAATATCTGGGATACAACATCTGTTGTGGATTATGCTGGTTCAGAACAAAAAGCAAATGGTTTATGTAAAAATGAATACTATAGCAAATAACTGTCAGACAGCAACCAGGGTGGGGGAGGAGAAATGGCATGACCGACTAAAAACAGGTAATAGTACGAAACAGAACAGAGGTTATGAAAATAAAAAAAAGAAATAGTGGATCTGCATACTTGAATACACAAGTGAGCAGATATACATGCGATCAACTGCAAACATCCTCACATACAGGAACAGCTGCATCCACACACTCAGTCTCTCTGTCTCTCTCTCACTCTGTCTCTCTCCTTCTCTCTACAACACACACACACACACACAACCTACAGATAAAATGTGGTGATTAAATTTATTGAAACCCTGTTAAAATCAAAAGGTAGTTTACATCCACATCTTGTGTCTGAAAGGGCAGGAAATAAAATTAAAACAGATTTTAAAAAACAAAGATAAGCTTAGATGATTAATGAAAAGCAAGCCCATCTTCACTGATCTAACCCAACCTAAAGATTACAGGTTTCCACCTCTCTGTCATTCTCCAAACTTTAATCCCACTTAACGCCCATCTCTATTGTTCCCTCTCACCCTTCATCCCTGCATCACCTTCATTCTCCCCCCTCCTCCCTTCTTCCCACACCGCTCTGTTCAGGTTTCCAGGTGGCAATGGAGAGAGGAGAAAGTTTATATTTTCAACATTTCTTGTCCTGTTAGGTTGTCAGTTAGAGCGCTGTGGGGGGGTTGAGGAGTCTTTTTGTGTGCTGAGGTTGAAGGTGGCAAATCTATAGTGTAGAATATCTGTGAACATTTTGAGTTAATCTTTTACAGTGAAGCGTATGAAGGCATGGAGTCGAAGGGGGACATTTGAGGTGGGGGTCAGCCTAGCTTAGAGATTTGTTCCTCGTCCCCAGGGCTCCGCCACCCTCCTCCATTCAGAGAAAAGGGCCTGGGCCGGCTTATAGGGATTGTGTTTTGAGCTCAATCGGTTCGCCTCGGGTGTCTTGCTGAGCCTCGCTCTCTGGGGGTCGACTTCCCTTCAGTGTGGCCAGACGCTCTGAGAGACCCCTCATACGGGGGAACAACATGAAGTCGTACAGGATGGCACCCATGGCACCCCCAATCATAGGCCCAACCCAGTACACCTGCAGGTAATACAGTTTGAATCGTCAGTAGAAATTCTGCCGAGTCGTTCCTCTTAGGAACAAAGATCAGAGTTGAGCTTTTACCCAATGGTTGATAAAGTTTCTGAAGAGCACCGCAGGGGCGAAGGACCTAGCAGGATTCATCCCAGCACCGGTGTAGTACATCTAAAACACAAACATACAGGTGTTAAAGTACAGATGTTTGCATAACTCTATGATGCTTTTACCAGTTTTTTCCCCACAGTTCTCACCCCCATGAGATGCCCAATAGTGACAGAGAAGCCGATAGAGAGAGCTGCTGATCCCAGGCGACCGTTTCTCCTCTCGTCGGTCACCGCAAAGATGCAGACAACAAGCTGAAGGGTAAGAAACACTTCCACCGTCGTGGCCATCCCCAGACTCATGCCAGGCTGCAGCTGGAAGCACAAAAATGAAAGGTGCATCAAATGTGTGGAGCTGATAACACAAAGAATACAGTCATCAATCTTACAAATCTCATTCTCCAACACTAAACCTCCATATTTACCATGTTCATTGCCATGTTGCCTCTCATGTTGCCGGGTGTGACCCCGTACAGGACTGCAGCCCCAGCCACGGCCCCCAGACACTGGGCAAAGATGTAAAAAAATGCACGGAAAAGGGACATCTGTGAACCGACAAGGTAGGCAAAGGTAACTGCAGGGTTGATGTGGCCGCCGCTGATGTGGCCAATGGACTGGATGAGAGTGGCGGCCGCCAGACCAAAGCACAGAGCCACGTGAAGGACATGATGAGGCCCGGTGGTCCAACGCAAGGCAGCACCCATGCCAAAAAATACAAAGAACATGGTCCCGAAGAACTCTGCAAAGACTGCCCGCCAAAAATTCATGGATCGGAACTCCCACATGGTGAGTGCTTGAAGAGGGGTGTTGGTGATTCAGGAAAAAAACAGGCAGGAGTCTTTCAGTTTTTCATAAAATGGTGGAAATAACGATCAAGAAAAGTCTTCTTTGTGATACCAGCTGACTAAAACAGCCACTTGAGATGTGAATCTGGAGTCCGATGATCTTTACCAAACTATGCCTGGTAAAGTCAGCTCAGCTGCTTGACACCTCTCTCCACCTGTCACAGAGACATAGGTGTGAGATAACAAAGGTGCAATTTCTGAGATACTTTGAGTCTTCAAAAGTAGGAGGGCATCTATGCTAAATGTGGGATTCTAAAGCACAGACGGGGATAGACGGATTCTCCAATGGACCTTTTAGCCTCTGTGACGGAGGGAAGGGGGCCAGATGGGCGCTTTATAAAACCCCCTCTTTGGGGCCCTCTGGTGACGCAATAATCCCTCCGTTAGTCCGAGGGTGGGGGAGTGGGTGGGGTACTGCAGTGCTGGACACCCTAAATCAAACTAACCTCACCCTTTGTTGCCTGTCTCCCTCCACCTCCCAACAAAACCACTAAAGGGAGAAAAAAGAGAGCAAACATAGAAAGATTTTTAATCAGAAATATAATCTAGAAGCTATATATATATATATATTTATTTATATGTGTGTGCGTATGTATAGAAAAGAGAAGAAGGGACAAATTTCCACTCTAAGAAGCAGCTGGTTTTCAGAGGATGAGGTTTTCTTTAGGGCACATGTCATTGGTTGACATATTATAACTGTCATGGTGTGCAGATAACAATCCTGATGGACGACGGGCAAAAACATCCCACTAGAGCACAAGGAGACACACATGCAAGTGCACTCACATATACATGGAGATAATACATTTGGGGCCCCAAAAAGAAGCGCCCAAAGCTAACAGCACTAGCACAGAAATGCCTGACCCTGTGAAACTATTGTCTGCAACAAGTAATGGTGCTACATATGCTCTGAGACAAGTCCAAAATATAAGAGCAGTTAGGTTGACGCGAACGTTTGCAGCTTCATTTTAGTGAATCCAAAACTTGTATGTATGCAGGGGAAACTGGTGATGATTGGTGTAGAAAGCTGACATCTGACCGAGTGATGGGTAACTGAGAATGAATAGTTGTAGCACAAAAATTAATCGGGCTGATTTGAGGGGGAAGAATATTAGTAGTTAATGGAACAGAGCTACAAACCAGAGGAACACAACCACTGCCCCTGCAGGATATAACCAGTGTGATGCTGGTTTCTGTTCATGCCAGAGTTATTTGATGTATGTACCTGAATAAACCACTAAAGCCATGATCATGTGTGTGTGTGTGTGTAATGAGCATTGGGCCTTCTAACTGAGCAGAGCCATCAATGTTGGTGTGTGTTTGAGGTGATGAATGCAGAACGCTGAGCTGGTTGTTTAACTTCCTTTTATACATGTTAGAAAGAACACATACAATAACAGTTCTGTGTGGCTTCTTGTGCATTTTGTGCGTATATGTGTCCTCCTCTGTGTTGTAAAACCAAAAGGTTTTGATTTCATAATAACAGTCGACATCAGTGTGTTATAAACAGTGGCTTGGAAAACTATTCCTCAGACTTTCTTACATCTTATCACTTAAACATTTTCAGTTTCTGTCTGTTTATGGGGGTTTTATGCGAAAGAAAAACACAAAGTAGATCATACTTGTAAAGCAAAAAGAAAGAAAATGCATAATTATTTAATATATATTTATAATATATATTCATTATTTATTTTTTTATATTTTTATAAATATATTTCCACATATATTCAATATAGATCACTTAACTGTAGCTATAGGGTGATGATTAAAAAAATGTCATAAGGAACTTTACAAAACACTGAGACAGTTTATATACAGATGTTATGTTATAGAGCAACTGTGGACTCCTGCTTGCACCAAGGTATTAACTTTGCAGCAATCCCTCCTACTGCAGAACCTGCCTCAGTGCGAATGGTCTGCAGCAAAAAGGTTGGGCCTTTTCGAAGACAGGCAGACACGTAAAATCAAAAACGGATCCAGACACATTGGTTATCGAGTATTTTTTTCTATTTAAGAAAAATATAGAGCTAAAGACAGCAATAGCTCATTTATTGGCTAAGTCAGAATGATAGCTAAACATTTAAGCTGTGAGCCAGTAGTAAACTCAATGCAATGATAATATAGTACATCATATTCAAAGCAATAGTTTTTCACAAGTGCATAAAAAAGAAAGAAAAAAGAGAAAATTGCATCATTGGCAACAATAACTCAACATCCTCCAGGAAGGCGCTGCTGCTAAAAAGTAATAGAAAACGGGTTTAATGGCAGGAATATCTGCAGTTGATGCATAATTGAAAAGGAAAGGAAAAGGAGTCATCTCCTCTAGAAATCATAAATTCAGATAGAGCTCAGACACTCCAAAATAAATGAAATA